>OMNV01008483.1:0-83472 GCA_900303265.1 Brotula barbata
TCCTGTCATCCCTCCAACTCCAGGAAAGTGACTACTTCACCCCACAGGGAGAGTTCAGAGTGGATAAAGCTGGATCCCCCACTCTGCTCAACTGCCTTATGTACAAAATGTCCTACTACCGTTTTGGAGAGATGCAGGTATATCACATTCATTCATCATTTTAGAGGGCATTGAACCTTCCACAATGAAAAAAGTACAGTACGTGTCACAGACAGCAAAGGTGTGCTACATGCATATTAAATCTTTGATCTACTGCCTGGGATACAATTAGTTGATTTTCTTCAAACATTAAATAAACGCCATAATCAGATTGAAATTGGCACAAGGTAACATTGTGGTAATAAATGTAGACTTGGCTATTTGGAGACTAGTTATACTGTATAAACACTTCATGGTTTATAGGATACATATTGTCCACATGCATTTTCTCATGCACATCCTCTCATAAGATAGGTACCCAATGATTCAAGTATATATGGTTGTTTCTTGTGATGTCTCTGAAAGGGGTCTTTTTATTATAGTGCACTTGTAAATGAAGCTTCCTGATAATGGCCACAGTGCAGTAGCTTCAGATAAACCGATCGGACATCTTAATGTTGTCACTCACAGGTTAATGCACCGTTAATTAATTAACTCTCACCTTTCTTTACGTCTGTCAAGTTGGACTTCCGGACACCTCCAGGATTTGACCGGACACGTAATGCTGAGATCGGCAACAAAGACATAAAGCTGAAGCACCTGGAGGAAGCCTTCACTTCAGAGCACTGGTTGGTCAGGATTTATAAGGTCAAGAAGCTGGAGAATAGAGACCATGTGGAGCACAAGCTCCGCAGCACTGACATCACCAGACAGAAGTACACCTCCAAAAAGGTAAGATGGGGTCCTGCCGTACCTCTTAATACTACAGGTTGTTGTCAAACAAAACGTGGCCCAGATCAAGGTAAGAGTTTAGGATATCAAAAACTTGGAAAAGTCATAGAATTTGAAATGTCTGGGAATATTTTTGAAAATGATGAAATATCCCACAATGATTGCGTTTTTGGAAATTTTGATAATCAGAGTAATCTTGACAAGACAAGTTGGAATATGTGCGTGTGTTTAGGTAACATTTAGAGGTCAGCAGTTTGCGTGCGTCATTGTCACAATGCCAGGGAAATGTAGTTTTATTTTGTGATTCTTGATGCTAGAATCTGTTCTTACACTCAGGAAACACTTTTAGTCTACAACAAAACAGTTGTTGTAACGGTTGGTTTACATATGACACCACCGAAAAGTTGGTGATTTGGTATCACATATGTCTCCAATCTTATCCCTCACTCAGGTAGTTCAAAAAGAGAAATGTATTTGCGGTGCTGTTTTGTGTGACTCTGTGTACCACACTAAATAGGGAAAAGAGATGGAAAAGCAGAGAGCCACGGTTAGAGAGAAGGTAATAGCCAAGTATGGTCAAAGTAAAGGCTCCCAGACTGTCTTCAAAGAGATTGCTATTCCTCTGACCACTATTGCAAATGTTATTAAAGAGTTTAAGGCCCATGGGACTTTAGCCAACATCCCTAGACTTGGCAAGAGGAAAACTGAGTAAAGCCTGAAGAGAGAGATTGTTTGAATAGTGGAGAAACAACCAAGGAAGACTCCACAACAGATCCAAGCTGACCTTCAAGATCAAGGTGCAACAGTTAAAAGTAACAGGATCCGTCACTGTTTGAATGAAAAGGCTTTATGGTAGAAGGCCCGGGAAGACTTTACTTTTAAGAGACAGACACATTGATCCTCGTCTGGAGCCTTTCGGGCATATTTCCTTTGGACCAATAGAACAGAAGTGGAGCTTTATCGTTAATCACACTAACTCTGTGTTTACAGAACACAAAATGGAGCTTCCATAGAAAAGGACACAATTTCTACCATGAAACATGGAGGAGGCTTACTGATGTTGCTTTGCTGCCTCTGGCACAGGGTGCCTTGAATCTGTGCAGGGCACAATGAATAGTTAGACTATCGAGGTATTCTGGAGCGAAACCTACAGCCCATTGTCAGAAAGCTGTGTCTGAGACCTAGGTCATGGGTCCTCCAGCAGGATAATGACCCATAAATGGAAAACACACCCAAAAATTGATGGAAAGAAGACAATGGAGTGTTAATTATTGTCTTCAAAGGCAAAGGCTGTATTACAGAATACCAGGTTAAGGCTCCCGTTTTTCCCCATGCCATTTTTATTCAGCATTTTTAATTATATGTATGTTTCAAAATACTTTTGTAAACACTGTCAATGTAGCTCAGAGAAAGAAGTTGGAGAGCACGAATACTTTTGGCAACATCTGTAGTTCTGCTTTTGCAATTGAAAAAGCTTTATAATTTTTTTGATGCAGATTTCTGAGATTCTCATACGTGCAGAGGACTCCAGAAGTCTGCTTTCATTTACATTTCATTGCGTATAAATATGTGCTCTTGTTTTTACCTCTGCAGACAGCCAAGAGGAAGCGTGGATACATCAAGAACAAGCTTTCCCTCAAGAAGGGCAAGAAACTGACCAAGAAATCATTATAGGAAGTCCAACACCACAAGCGTTGCATTGCAGAAGAGAGAGGAAACATCTTAATGTGATATGTAAAACTTTCAACAGTAACAAGCAGCAAATCCACCAATCAAGATGAATTAAGAACACTAGAGGTTCTCCAGACCCTTGACATCCCGAGCGTTATCACCTGGATGCCCAGGCTGGAAATTTTACCATCACCTCGGACAGCTGAGTTTGCATTTAACCCCAGCTGACCTTTGACTTGATGGGGTCAAGTGAGAGGGGAGATGGGCTAGTCGGAGATCCTCCCTGTGTTGGTTTTAAGCTGAGGACCTTTGACCTTTGACTCGCATTTGTTTTTGTACTTGAATGTGTTGAGTGATATTGGAGAGAGGAGTCTTTCAGTGGAGGAACACTCGGTGTGTTGCATCGTTCAGATAGAAACAACACTGCTGTACCACATTTCAAACCTGTTCAAATAGACAAACAATAATAATGATAAATCCACATAAGAGTTTAATGTGCCTGACTAAATAAACATTCAATTTGACAAAAAAGTAAAATATCACCATTCCCACCTACCACCCCGTTTGTTGTGTTTTTATGTGTTCTATCTCTAAGCAGTACGTTGCTAAGTTTGAGTGAGTAGAATAGAATAGAACCAGCCCTGCTGGGAGCCACTGCAGCCTGATTATCTGCTCATCATTTCCTGTTCCGTTTTAATTTACACCAACGTCAGCATTGTGTGACAACAGGCAGAAGCCATGTCCCTTCCCCCAACATTATGTGCATGTAGCTCCATATCATAGTTACTTGAGCTGTGTGTTATTGCTATCTGTAATGATGATACATTTTGGAAGCAGAAGTGGTGCAGAACAGTGCAGGGCTGGGTTTCCCCATCAGCGTATGGGAGTTGACGTCATCACAGTAGTGTTTCAGTTGAGTTGGCTAGAACATATCTTTACGTTTAAGACGCTTGGGGGGGAGCTCAGCGCACAAACGTTCGTGTTATAAGTTTGTGATTTTTGAAAGTTGACAAGTCCTCTGCTGACCTGTGACTAGATTTGTAATGTGCTGTGTTTATCCAAAACAACTCCCAGTGAAATTCCTTCATCAGAACACAGGAGGAAGAATCTGGTGCAGACATAAACATAATCGCAATCTGTGCACAAACACTTGAGCAGGATTTCAGTTATGATGTCAGAAATGGGACACACTATACCTAAGGGACTTCATGCATCTTGTATTTCCGATTTACTGGCTGCAAAGTTGTTCTGCTTGTTCTGAAAAATGAATGCAGGACTCCTGTGGACTGTGCCATTTTGAGCTCTTGCAGATGAATGCTAACAACTGTGAGAGAATTGTGATGAAATCTTAAGTCCCAGATATCATGGTCCTATATCAGTATGAAACACCTCCACAGTGGCCAGCTTGTCATGGTCTACAACAAAATTGTGATGACTCATTTTTGAAGCATTTCTGCCTGAATATTTTTTCCAGCTGGTCATTACAATTAACAAGGCATTTGTCTCACTTGCAACTTCCTCTCAGGTTTAGTGTTAAAATTTCACAAGAGATACAAATCGGACAATTTTCCCTTCGTCATGTTCTTTGCTCAACATAAGAGGCCCTTAGTCCCTGGTAAATGGTGGCATTATAGTGCTGATATTTTTTCTCATAAGAGCTTTCATACCCCACTTTTTCACTTTGTTGCTATGTTCGAATTGCTTACTGCTGGGATGCCATCAATTTATTAGTTTAGCATTAGTTTATTAGATGTTTTTAATTGCAAATTTGTTCAATCACCCATGCCACATTTTCATTATATATATATATATATATATATATATCCAAAACAGTATTCAATCAATAATTAATGATTTAATACATCAAAAGTTGCAAAAAATAAAGAAATAAAGCTACATTCTGATGTTTATCAGATTGCAACTTATATTTTATTATTCTCATATTGCACAGGTTGCAGGAGGCATAAGAAGGAGAAATGCACTGACATGAAGCATGCATGTAATCCAGTTCCACTGCGTTAAACAAGCACTGAGTTGTGACTTTGAGTGTACCTGCAATTTAACACAACTACCACTAATTGAAGGTAAATTGAGGTCAAGTCCCACTGTAAGCAATTGGAGAGTCTCACTACCCTAAGAAGGTGCTATGGTTTGAGTACTTTGTTTTGGTGCCGGCAAAACAAAAGGGATTCCTACCATGTCTGAACTTATTAAGAACCCATTTGAAATGATGTTGCTCATATTGAAATTGCTATCGACAGCTATCGGGTGTTTAAAGCGTTCTGCATGGTCTGCAGAAAAGCTCACTTGCGTGTTTATAGGGGGGAGACTGAAAGTGTTTGAACACACTTCTGCAGTTCATGTCCACCAGAGTCTCCCAGTCAAAACCCATTCTCTTTCATCTCCTGTCGATTGCTTCTCCCCACAGTAGAAGGATCAAACGCTCACTACTCACACTGCCTCTTCCCTCATGAATACATTGAATGTTAAGAGCTTTTCTGATGGAAGCTGCTGTGTTCCAGCATGAGGAAAGAGGCCATGTGATTCAAACCTTTACCTGTATTGCTATTTGATTTTAATGTACAGCTGTATCTTTAGTCACGCAACCAATGAAAGTTCCTGAATTGTAATTCCTCATGATTTGGGAGTATAATTTGTACAACAAACTTTTCTGTATCCAGGCTGTGTGAGCTGAAGCTTGATTCTGTCATATGGATTTCTTAGAACAGCACGGTGAGCAAGTCCTGGCGATTTTTTTTGTCCTTACCAGCTAAATCGGCACACGTGATATGGTTGCCAGAGCTCAGCAGAGACTGTCAAGTGAGTGTATTTATTACATGAATGCCGGACGCTGTGATGATGAATACAAGCGTAGCGTCCCTTTGATGAAATGCAAAAAGTGTAGCTTGGTTTTGAGTTTGAGTAACGGTTTCTTCCATCAATTGAAATGATCTGGATGCTGGTGTGAGAATGAAATCTGCCTTTTTAAATAAAGAGGTTGAAATAATGTGTGTTTCCATTTCTTCAAAGTAAATGTCCATCATAACTGCTAGACTCCGATGTTGGACTTCACTCTAACATCCACCAGACAGGACAGCGCAGCAGTGGAAGAGGTGTCTGCCAGCGATCCACTCTGTTTTCCCTGGCTGACTTTTCTGTCTTTGTTGTTGATCTCTTTGGCCACAGGGCTCTTTCAGGCCGTAAGGCAAGAAGAAGCTACTGCTGGTGGTCAGAAGATGTCAGCTGTGCCAGTTGTCCTGGCTCTCTGTGCCAGTTTTGTGGTAGCCGTTCATGTTTTCGATGTTCCTTTTGAGGCTTTCCTGTAGGAATTTAACACTCTACATCTGCCTTGGGCTTAGCCTAAACCCATTGCTGACCGTTCATGACTTTTTTTCTGTCGACATGCCCTCATGAGCAGAAATTAGGTGGTAAGGAACTCAATACCTAATCTTTTTTTGTAATGTAAATTTAGTTTTTCATCCTTTATTACAGGGGTTCTCGACCTTTTTTAACCTAAGGTCCTCTTCTGATTGTTAAAAATATTCCGAGCACCACCCTCCCAAATAAAATAGAAAAAATATATAACATGGGGGAAAAAAGGAGGAAAAAAATAGACAGGCCTCTAAAATGTTATGCCAGTGTGAATTATTTATGTGAATTTTTGGGCACATCCAGATATGTTTATATAGAAAACAAACTAGCTTTGTGAATTACAAGAAAGAAAATATTCAATTTAATCTAACCATTTGGCACTGCCTCCACCGGCCACTAGATGGGGCTCTGATGCCCACTGGTTGAGAATGGCAGCTTTATTATCTCTGTGTGTCTACTCATTGCTTGTTTGCTGGTCTATTTGTTAGTGGAGTATCTAACACCATAATGAACAGATTTTGATGAAATTCTGCAGATCGGTAGTACTTGAATCAAGGAAGAGTTCATTAGATTTTGAGGCATCTAGTAATTGTTTTTCATGTTTTCATGTTCTTTCACATTGGGCATGCGACATTTGTCAACATTTTTGACTATTTCTGTAAAATGATGTGACCAATCTGAATGTATATGTGCCCTGTAAAGGAAAACCCAGAAGCATTATTATCCTGGAAGGGCAATTAATTGTGCAGTCTATAATTAAAAAAAGACAGACAACAACAACTATTATCTCATGTATACAGAGATTAATATGGGGACAGGACAGTAAACATTGTCCCCTCCTTTTCTAACCTTATCGAGCGATTAGCTTCTTGCAAAAACATGAAGAAAAAATAGAATCAAAGACAAATAAGCCTCTTAAACACAAGATGGCACTGTAGACCGACACAGCAGCATACAGGCCTTAATTGTAGCAGAGGTTATTCCTCAAGAATAACTGAATCATCCGGCCCTGTGGGTGATTTCCCCTTTGTTCCAGTTATCAGTTAACAAAATTAAGAAGCGATTGCATGAACCCGTAATGATCCCTGTGGGATAATTGAGCTGTTGCATCTGTAAGCAAGCACAGGGTCTGTCACTGGAGTAATGAGTCAATTAAGGCTCATGAGGAACACCCACAACATCATTTTCTACAATGGAACAAAGTTATCTATTGAAATAGCAAAGTGGAATTATTCTGTGCAAACAAGAGTGAACTGTGAAGATAGTTAAGATGATAATAAGGTTTGCATACCAGTAGTGTGAAGGCCCAGCATAAATCTAGAGCTTCTCCTTTTATAACTAGACCCTAAAAATGTTTTGCGGACCCCTGATTGTAATATAAGACAAACAGTAAATACGAAATACTATATAATGTTACTCCAGTATCATGGTGATAACAGCGGTGCTGTCCAGATTTACCCATAGAGGTCACACTTTACCATGAAATCCAACAGTTACCGGCAATGACACAGCATGATATTCCTATTTATCTCCTCTCTGACAGAGAAACGTGTTTTTCTCAAGACCAGAACACCTAGTAAGAAGCATATCTTTTTTGGTGTCATCTCTTCCCCAAGCTAATCTTCAACAACCAGCTTTTATTATTCCAGAATCTGTTCAGTATGCATTCAAATAAATATGAAAATTTGAATGAGCAGCTCATCTGAATAGGAATACTTAATCACGATGTTCCTTCAGTATAGCGGATCTCAAATCGTGTTACTCGTACCATCTGTGGTTCTTGATGTCCCCTTTGTGCTACTCCAGATCATCTAGATTGGGTTTTTTTGTCTTTTTTTGCAAAGAATGAAAACAAATAAAATCAATGTATTCACAAGTTTCATCAACAATAGTTCATCCTTAGTCATCGACAATAGTTGGTCCTTAGTTTTCCTATTATTGTATTTTTATTACAATTTTTATTGAAAGTAGCCCAGCTCATCCTGTGTGTGTGGTCTGTGTACCTCCATGCTACTTTGGAGCAAATAAATCTATGTTCTATAGTGTTCAGTTGCTCTTCATGAAAGTATACTTTGAACTGATTTGGATAACATTTTGCTGACGTCCCATACCTCAGTTTCCCACCACTAACCTTAAATGTGGTCTCCCATGGGTCACCCTTCCAAAGAGTTTAATAGTGCAGAATAATCCTGCTGAACACAGTATTGAGTATTAAATACATGTAAAAACACAGATTTGATGTATAGGTGCATGCTTACAGTGTAGATATGATCAGACAAGACACTGTATTGTGTGTGTGTGTGTGTGTGTGTGTGTGTGTATTTTTTGTTTCAACCCACATCAATTTGATTGACGTTAACGGGAAGGGGGGAATTAAAAAAATCTTCATACATAATGTGTTTTTCCAGCATATAAACACAGCTGTCTGTAGCTCCTATGGCAATTAAAGCTTGAATTAACAAGAGGGACATTCATTTACACCTCCACCAGAGCCCAACGGTCCTGCTGCTGTCCCTCTCAATGATGCAAATCACATGGAACAGTTACCAAGTTAAACATTTAATGTCATAAAAGCAAAAAAAGACCCAAAATACATCTATTATATGCTGCTTTCATCAGTATTTAGTTTGAGTTCTAGTTCGTCCGTGAATCCCTGTGTCTGCCGGTAGTTTGGTGTCAGCTGGCACAACACGTCACAACGTGGACGCTCAAACCGTGCTTTTACTTTGAAATCCACTTTCCCAGACGCTCGCGCGGAGCCGCTTGGTCCCGCGGGAGGAGCGGATTGGCTACCGAAGAAGTCGAACTTTTTAAGGCAGAAAGTGTCGTTACGTTGATGGAGTTGTTGTCTTTTTTGCAAAGTTGTTCGCGAAAAGCACGTTTTGTTGGCTGTGGAGAGATTTTTCCGCACTGACTTGTTGACTGAGCGGTGCACGGCTCCAACTTCAGGACCACCGGCTGTCCAGCACGGAGTTTTAATGGAGCTTCATTAAAAAAACTACAAGATGTGTGCGACATAAATGATTTATTTAATCCTGCTCGACTGGAATGCACCGGAACGGGACTACAAACGATGGTAAGTCTGTTTTTCGCCCTTTTCTTTTGGTTTGTTTTTTGCTACAGTAGTGAACAAAGTGTCAGGCTGAAAGGCGTAAAGTGCTGAGTAGGCAGACCCACAGGTTATCAGCCTGTGTATGGTGTATGCTAATGGTTGCACGTTATTGTTCCCAGACAATTGTATTCCTCTAATTACTGTGCTGTGTTCTCAAACTGTGATGCGCGGTACAACAATGGTACATGCTCCAACACCATTGAAATCTGTGAATTCTGTTACCCTGGGAAAATATCCACAATTCTCAATTCTTTTTTTCCCCCCAAGTTTCATTTTCTCATGGGTCATTTAGTTTGTTTTGCTTTGGTCCCTACCAGAGACTAAATTGTTTCAATGTGGCATTCACTGCCTGATTCATTTGGTTTTACAAAGGAAAACATTCTGGCTCCTCTGATTGATCTGAAATGTCTGGGAGAGGGGAAATCAAAACAGAGAGAAGTTAACTTTGCAGGGATAGTCAAATAACAGATTAAAAAATAATTTGGATAATTTTTACATTTACTTTTATTTATTACATTTATTTTTACATAGAGCACATTTTTACATTTTTCATGACCAAAGTGATACCAGGACCGATCAAAGGAAGCACACTATGGATTATACTGTGTTTTTGTTTAGATATTTTTCAGGCCTGGCAGTACCATTCTTAATCTTTACTGGCATCTTGTGGCAACCATTGGGAACCTTTTGAAAATCAGACATTAAAATGGGTCATTTTTAGGACAATTTAGGCCAAAGATCAAGAAAAGATTTTTAAAAAGCACCTTTCCTAGCAAAAGTGCTTATTGTTGGAAGTAAGTTGGAAACATACTGTAAAAGGTGGAATAAAGGCTGTCAAAGTATTTCTGAAGTTAAAGCCCGGCAGCATCAAACCCAGACTTTCTCTGTTTTCATCTTCACCACACTCAACAGAAGAAACATTGCTGCTTGCAATGACTGATAAACTTGCTGATAACTCAAATCATATCTCATCCCTGAAACTCATCGTGATATTTATATCAGCCCAGATTCCTCAGTCAAAAGATCCTGGATTTTCTGTACTTTTGCAGAAATTTTCCTGAAAGAAAAAAAACCTTCAAGGTGAGGCGAAGCAGAAAAGCGAGGTGGAATGTCATGGATGAAAGAGAGGTGCACCATTTTTTATCAAAAAACTCCCCAACATATTTCAACAGCTACTGAGAGCCTTTGGTACAACCTCAGGTCCACCTGGTGGATATGAGCCAACTGCAATAGAGGTTTCGATAATGAAAGACTTTGTGGCATTTGATAAAAAAACAAAACAAACAAAAAACCCCTCTATTATGTTGTCCGTGTAGTCATTCATACAGTTGCTCCATCATGACCAGCAGTTTGTATTGTCATGAAAGGAGCAGTAATATATTGAATTAATTTGGCCGCATGGTGGGGTGGTGGTTAGGTCATGGGTTCGAATACCCAGGTCGACCTCCACACCTTTCTGTGTGGGGTTTGCATGTTCTCCCCTGTCAGTGTGGGCTTCCTTCGGGTGCTTTGGTTTCCCCCACCCACAAAAACCTGTACATTAGGGGAATCACTCCCACCAACACAAAGGTAGAAGATCTGTAGTTGGTCCCTGGGCGTTTTTGCCTGTGTGCTTGCATGTGCATTTGTTGGCTGCCCACTGATCCTCATTGAGGATGGGTAAGAATGCATAGAATTAATTTCCCTAAGGGGATCAATAAAGTACCCTTCTTCTGTCATCTTCCTTCTTAATGCAATATGTGAACTCAACTAGACTAAATGAAAAATGTTTGATCGCTGGTGCGTATGTCAGGGTAGACGCGATTAGAAATAGCAGCTTGCCGGTGAGGTGGTGTGTGATGTGTTGATTTGCTCAGAGGCTCTGCACTGGTATGTTTGGTAGGTTGAGTGAATTCATCTACAACATCAAACTTTGAGCCCTCAAAGTCTATCATCATATCTGAATATACGCTATAAACCATGTAAAATGTGTGGACCTTATCTGTTAACACATGCAGCTGAAACTATTCATAATAAGATAAATTGAGTCCTGCAGGAGCAAGACAAATATGGAGAAAATAGATACGCAATATGGTAAAAATAAAGTCTCCCCAAAAAATGACACCTTCTGCCAAGCTATCTTTTAAAGAAGTGAACTTTACTAATGGCCTGACTGACAAGTCAAAATAGTACTCTCATATCGACTGGCGGGTGACCATCCTTCTTTCAAACGTTCCCCATAGTTTCACGTTTCTAATTGGTTCCACATGCCGAGTAGACAGAATGCTGGTTTCAAGTGCAGCATGGAAACCAAAGAGGAAAGAAACTAACCGCTCTTCTCTTCTCTTCTCTTCTCTTCTCTTCTCTTCTCTTCTCTTCTCTTCTCTTCTCTTCTCTTGTGTATCCTTTTCACCCTTTTCCAATTATGTGACCTTCTGTCCTGACTTCTTGGGCGTGTAAATGGACATAATGTGACTAAGTAAACTTAGTTTGTTGTTGCATGCCAATTTCAATTACTGTGATAGTATTTCATCCAAAACATAGTGGGAGAAACATTTAAAGGATTAATGTGGAATTTTATAGATTCTCTGGGACCTTTTGGAAGAGAAATCAATGTCCAGTCCTCTTAAGATCTCAAGTCTAACTACTAAGGTCTTCAGTTATGGGCCCCACACTGGAATTCACTGCTGGACACCGAAAGTATAGGCAGCCTTTGTATGTTAAACACAAGGGACCGGTGCCCTGCTGTCGCTGCTTGTGTTCTCAGCTGTGCTTTCCTGTTCCTGAGGTCCACGTGAACGTATGTGTGTGTGTGTTTGAGAAGAATGAGTTGTACCTTTACTGATTGGAGTGATTGCTGTCTATGTGTATGCATATTGCATATATCATATGAGCATAATATGAGTGGAACACACTTCCATTTATGATTTTTTGGAAAATTAGACGAGAATTATTTGGCATCTTATCGCCCACCCAAAAAGGGCACCCGCCTCTCTCTCTTGCACTGAGATTAGCTGTTAAGTAGCCATTAAATTGCTGGTACTATCTGTCTTTTATAATGGCTGGTATTTATGGAAATGTAAACATTCATACATACATTAATTCCAGCTGTGTTAGCCAATTTTGAAATTGCAGGAAATGTCAGCCTCATTATGGACCCAAGTTACTCGCTGCAATTTACAGTTTTGCCAGAGGCAGCAAACTAATGTATGCACACAACACACACACACACACACACACACACAAACCTCGCTACGATGTACACATTTACGCCTGCATTTATTGCCCCACTCACCTTCTTTCACTGACACATACACATTTAGGGAGTCTTTGTTGCCGTGTTGTATCATGAATGACCCATAAAGTCTTGACTTGTGTTACCTTGCCATTATCTCTAAATGTGCCTTATCCTGCCAGATGGTCACATTTAGTCCTTTATAGCCTTGTCGAATCGTTGTCTTAAGGATCTGCATTTACAGCCATGTTACAGTCAGACGCTTCTCTGTATGCTGATGAGATAAGCATGCTGTTATCTGTTTAAAGTTGATTGAAACTGGTGATGGGAAGAGAATCTGTTGGTTTTGTGTTGGATGAAGTGATTATAAGTAACGGTACAGGTTTATTTGCAATGGCTATGCAGCTGCATCTATCCATCCATCCATCTGTCCAACCACCTGTCTTTGTGTCTGTCTGTCTTCTATCTCCAATCAGCTCCTCAAATGTTAATCCATCATTTGGCACACCATCGTCATCTACAAAGCTAGTTCCTAAACCAACAAATAAAAGTGAAAAAAAACAGAAGTTCTGTAAAACAGGGTAATGGGCATTTACACATTGTTATTAAATGTATTTATTTAGGCAATTTAAAGTTAGTGAGGTAAGTGAACTGGGTGAAATAACTACCCACTTCTGATCATCATGTTAATAGACACAGTTGAGTGAATACAGGCCCACATGTTATTGCTTGTGCTAGTATACTGGTGTTGTAAGGTTTAGTTGAAATGTTTACAACGCATAGCATTAATTAATTAAACCAGCAAGACCCACGACAGCTTTTCTTCTCAACTGTTTACCAATACAAATAAGATGATTGATGATGATGAGTGTTTTCTTTGTATACTCAATGAAGTAGCTGCTTCCAACTAAACTGAGAAAATCAACAAGGACAACAGTCCAGTTAAAACTAATTTCAGAGACACTCTACCTCCCACTCATGCTACTGTTGGTACCACCCCAAGATGGATACTATCCATGCTGCCATCTGCTGCTTGTCTGTGTGTCACTGAACATTCATGATGTGCAGTATTTGCTGTTTGGCACATGTCTAATAAATAAATAAATGACTGAGTAGTGAGAGAAATTGAGAAAACAAAGGAGAGGTACAGGCAAGATAGAGGGATGGATGGAATGTTAAAAAGGGGAGAAACAAAATATTCAGTCAGATGAAAACGCCGGCTCAATTACAGCTGGAATATGACGAACACAGTCAGCTGAGGGTTTACATTGTGGACATGTTATAACAGCTCAGTGCTAAAAGCCATTTGCTTTATGATGCCTGATAAGTCTGGAACTGCTACGTTTCTAACCCTCAGAGCATGTTGACAAGAGGAAAGAAAGAAAAAAAACGCTGCTGGGCAGGAATGTCACTCTATTCCGGTGTGTATGTGGCTGGAGCAAAAGCAGGTCCCAAAATTCATGCAGTTCAAGTGTGTATGTGTGCATGCTGGTAAAACCCACAGATTGTAAAATGAAAAAGTTTGGGGAGCATGCTGTAAAAGTGACATCTTTAAGTGTTATATCTGTTGGTGGCTTCAATGAAATATTAAAGAATGACAGAGAAGAGGCCAAACATAAGATAAACAAACACTATTGCGTGTTTATCCCTCAGGCGTGTTTCATGGAGCAACTTATCAACTTTGTATTAGTTTAGTCATTAAAATTAGTTATTATAAAATGCTTGTCAATTTAGTTTGTATATTTACATAGGGTTTAGAAATAAATTTCTTTATAACAGTCCGTCTCATTTGCACCAGGCTTTAAATTAAATCTATATGTGCATATCATATAAATGTTACTTCTGTCAATAGGTTCTAAATACATTCAGAACACATTGTGATAGGGATGCAATAAAGATCCACATGGATTTCAAGCTCACGTTGTGGTGTGTGTTCCAAGTAGACAGGTGTACAGCAGGCACGTATTCACACACGTTTGCTCTTAAGATATTCTGAATGAGCACAGCAACTTACTGCGTGTATCTAAACCAAAAATGCAAAAAGTTATTTAAAGAAATGGACGAAGACAGTCCACAGATCAAAAAAGAGATCCAATCACAATATAGACAGCAAGGTGTAAAAGGGATATCAAGGTTAAAATTTAATTAAATGTATGTATTCCCAAATCTGTTCATGCTCACCACAGAATGAACCTTTTTCAGGTCAAATTTGATTTAATGATGTTTCTTTCTAATACCACTTTCACAATGTCCACTTTGTCCAGGGATTACGCAGACATTTTCGTGCTCCTCAGCCCCTTTTGAAGATAATGACCTTTAGTAAAATCAACTGTAGCCTGTGTATACTGTAGGATTACATTCCAAAATTTCTTGTGTTACACCCTAAGTGTCTTAGATGCACTGCTGTATGGATTGCTAAGGTTTTCTCCTGCATGTCCACTATAGACGCAACATATTCCAATGCGTTCTGAATATCAAATGGTTAAAAAAACAGTGCATTCAAAAATTAGTCAAAAAATGATATTGACATGTCCAGCAGACCTTTTAGAGTTAATTCTGCCTCAAGACTTAAAATTAAAATTAACATGAGGTCATGAAGTTCTCCCAGTTCTTTCTATTTTAACATGAACATTACAACTTTGTCAACAGTTTGATTTGGCATCGAGGAAAATCTTTTGGCCACAGCTCATTATGAGTCTGTTTCTTGCGTTGTCAACAAATGATTTGTAATGTTAGCCTTGCTTATCTTTTGGCTACTACTCTGCTCTGCAAATGCTTTTTGTCAGTCAGTACCTTCCTCTTTGGAGAATGGAATGTAATGTGGGGAACAGACACAACCACGTGTGCACTCCCATTGCAGCCATATGGAGCAGGCATTTTTGTGCCATGCAGTAACTATTTTCAGAGCTGTGATCTGGTCTTCATTCTATGCTGAGAGGAAGGACGTAAAACACTGTATCTTTTATTATATCGTCAAAAAGAAACATCAACTCATTCACAAGAAAGCAATTTAACAAAGACTTCTCATTTCAAGGTGAGACTGTCTGGCACTTTGAAGAGAAAGAGCTGTATTGTGGCTGTCTACAGTGAATATTATATTATGAGGTCGCTTCAGGAAAGTATGAAACCATCGGCATAAACAGATGCAGATGGAGTCAATCTTTCATGGGAATAAATGTTTTGAAGCAAGGTTACCCAAAAGAAATTCAAATGAAATGCAGCACAATACCTTTTATCAAATCACTGCTCACAAAAAGCCATGCAGGAAAGAGTTTGAACTCAAACGTATCTCCTCTTATTCGTGCATGTGTTTACACTAAATGTTGTTTTCTGTGTAATTATGTGTTGATGTCAAAGGCAGTTTGGTGATCACAGTGATTAGCCACAAAAGACAAATTGTCAAACTTTTCACCACTCTCACTTGTACACCTGCTGCCTTATGGCACATGCCTAACCCTGTAGCATCCATTCAAAGAGTTCCCCTCCATTTCTGCTTCATATAATTGATCATCAGTCGCAGATCTATGACTGCACATAATATATATTTTTGACCTGTTGTACAAAGGCTTTGAAACAGGTACAAATGACACATATTTAAAATGGCAGCAATTGTGTTGTATTTGTGATATGATTTGTGTCTGTCATTCTGAAGTAGATTCAAGTCTTGTTTTTGTATTTGTCTGTAAGTCAAATTTATTTGTATAGTCCAATGTCCCAAAGGACTTCACAGGCTCACACATCAATGGTTCCCAAATCCCAACACTGCCTGAAGCTCTCTGTGGTGTATTTACACCACAGATCTTGATGCCCAATTACAATTTGAAAAGAGAAAGAAATGAGAAAGAACAGTACTTTATTGATCCCTGTAGGGAAATTAATTCTCTCCAGTGGGCAGCCTTCATATGCAAACACACATACACGCCTAGGGGCCAACACTAAATGTCCTACCTAGTGCCTTGGTCAAGCTCAGGAGTGATTACCCTAATGCACATGTTTTGCACGCAGAGGAAACCCAGGCAGACATGGGGAGAACATACAAACAGAAAGGTGTGGTGCCCGTGCAGATTTGTTGCTCATATCTGGGTGTTTTTGACCGCCTGCTACTGTTAAAAGTGACACATATCTGATCTCTGCATTTATACTTCCATAACACTTGACACAACCTGCACGTGTATACGAGGGTTTGGCTTCAGTTTTCAGCAGAGAGCACGGACAGTCCTGTACACGTGCACTTATGTCAGTAAAATGTGGAATCGTGCAATGACGTGTCTGGCAAAGACAGAGAATATCCGATCTGTGTGCTTAGATGACAGATGCAGTGGCAGATATCCAATTTCTATTGGATTTATTTCTACATATGAATGAGGCCTGAGACAGATCTTTGAATATCAAATTCCATGTGCTTTTTTTCCCTGCTTACAAGTTCATGATACGTGTCCGATCTGTACCACATGGGAGGAATTCGCTCACTTGGACCACGTAGTGTAAAGGCGGCCTCAAAAGAAACTCCTGTAAAAACCTTAGCATATATGTAGTAAAATTATGAGAAAGAGTGGGATAGAATTCAGAGAGAGAGAAGACACTTTACATGAGTAGTCAGGTGAACAAGAAGATTTGGGAAAGCAGAGACAAAGGTATTAATTTACAAAAATAAATAAAACAATCAAAGATGTTAATAATACAAGGAGATAAATAAAGTAATCAAGTCTTGGTTCCAAAAGATAATCTCGAGTCAACAAGGATGTGATCAACATTGGACCCTGTACATTGAGGTATTTTGAGATTGGAGACCATTTTGATTTGCTTAGAATAACCAAGGGGATAGTTAGCCATACGCACCAAACCCCTGTTTAGTTTGTAAAAATATTGCCAAACATCCCAAATATATTTTTAAATATAGTTTTGTAACTTAAACTGTGTTTTCTGCAGCATTGCTTCATATAGGTCAGAAGGGAGGCGGACAGGAGCGTAGCATGCTCATTCCTTTGTTTATTTGCAAAGTAGGTGTGACACGAACCTCCTCTCTGTAAAAGGTTAGATAAATTGGACTTGACTGCACTGGTCTTAATCTAACATGGTCTTGAGCCCCTTGTCTTGTCCAGACTTGGAGGATACTCTAGACACTGACTTCATACCAGTGAGCAAGTTGAAGTTCACTACAATGCCAGAAAGATGGGTTTCAAAGCCATAAATGGCACATTCATTATCATTATGTGCTGTAACTGTAACGGTATGTTGGTCTTTGATTTTATTGTAGTACATGTCTGATGTCTCAGGCTGGACATTAAGAGGATGTCTTTGTTTCTCAGTGTTGTTTTCTATCATGGCAAATATACTGCATTCTGTCCATGCAGCATGTGGTGTGCAAGAAAATATACTTCATACATACATGAGTTGTGACTAAGGTGTGGTTGAGGATGTGATAAAACACACCCAGTGGAGTGTATTTGTTTTAGGGAATGGGGAGGTTTGATGAGGTGAGGGATTGTGAATTGTTAGCTGTAAGAGCGCAGGTTCAATGAGCTGAGGTGCAGTGGGCTCGAGTGGTGATTCAATATTTGGACATGAGCAAAATTCTTTCTCAGAGTAAAAAAATAATGCAGTGAAGAAAGTAGATGCAACATATAATAAAAATATGAGGGCTCTCAGAGAGGCCCATCATTCCCCAGTAGCTGCAGCTTTTCTATTATTACCATAAAATTTGATGCAAATTGGTTTTTAACATTATTGCGGGCATCATCTTCTTCTGTATCTACATCGGTATCCGTTGAAAATAAACTTTCATCTGGCTGAAAGCTAAGCTACATTGGTGGTATTTGCATATTGGTGGTAAGCTATATTGGTGGTATTTGCATGTTTCAAGTCGTACTAAATGTGCGGTGACACCTAGAATGTGATTCCTGTCATATAGTTTATCATATATTTTGATCATAGTAAATAATATCAATATCTGGATCTGGGTGAAATTGTAGCTGTTGATAGTCCATCATATGATACTATTTTTACTGTGCTGTGATAACTAAATAACAACACAGACGTACAAATAAAGAACTGTGTTCCTTCACATATCATAGCATTACTTGAGTTATAAGGCAAACAGAAGCTGAATCTGCTCTAGAACATGTTGAAAACTGCATTCACGTCATATGAAGAAGATATTGTGCTTTCAGACAGATGAATAGGAGAATTGAGCTGATGTTCAGTACATGAAACAACATGTTAAATTGCAACATTTTTGCCGCAAGACATTAGTTATGTTTGATATATGATCGCTTCACTGTATCACTTTGGATTTTTCTGGCTGGTCCAATGCAAAGTTTAGCTGTGTTTTACGTTTACGAGATATTTTATGTTTTAAGTTATATATCTATCGAGCCTTCAGCTTGAAATAAACTTTAATGTAGTTCTGAGGCTCCAGTTCTAGAACTGATCAAGTTCACACCACAGAAACAAAAAAAAAACACCACCATGCCACAAAAGACTACAGCTTCAAACTGGTCTCAATGCAATTGCTTTGGTGTGTTTGCTTTGTTCAGATCAGCTCAAACAAATCAAACCAACAGGGAAACAAACCTCAGTCTGATTGAACTGTACCACACAACAAAGGTGTCCAGAGCTTGCTACAAAACCCTATCAGTCCACTGTACCAAATGTCACTGAAAGCCATGCCATCAGAAGTCCTTAGCAGATGTTATCAGCTAATTGCGTTGCAGCAAAAGGAGAAGGCTGTCATTCTGTCCCAAAGTCCCTGACAAAGGCGAAGCACTGCGGAGCACTGATTGATTTGATCCATTTTGAAATGTGCCACTTGATCCAAAACTTCCTTTCTAGGGGAGAATGTTGCTGACAGCGGGGCAGAAGAGTCAGCTTCTCATGTTTTACTGTGTAGGAAAAGCAGTGTTGGGTTTCGGCTTCAATCAAATCACTACTCCGAAGGTCCTTCAGAGGACAGTAGTACAACAAAATATATGAATTAGTGTATACACATAGATATATGAGTATATACTGTATCTACTGTATATACACATATATATGTATATAGCATTCGTTTATTCAAGAATGCCTCAATCTCAGCATTCATTAACACCCATCTATGTGTGTGCTTTGCAGTGTGTGTGCGCATATTATTTTTTTGTGTTACTTAATATATTCAACCACTTGCTCATGTATTCTTCTGCCTCAGGCCGGTTTACCCTTGGGCCTGTGCAGCTACATCATCACTTACTTCCTCTGTTTTATACAGTAGAGCTTTGATGTGTTGGTACCTCTGCTGCCTGTAGTTTATAGCTACATGTACTGTGCATGTGATACAGTGTGGGACAGTTTGGTTGATACTAAATTTGTTAGTTTTTTTTGTTAATTTGTACATTTTGTTTCATCAAACCTGTTTTTGCAGGAGAAACCTTGAACTATGCACTTAAATCTTTTTTCACATTTATTGTGTGTGTGTGTGTCTGTGTTTATAATTATATGCTATCCTTCATCCTTCATCCTGTCATTTCACAGATTAACTCTGACCTAAATGAGCTGTTGGAAATTTCACAGGGCATGGATGGCTCCTCAGTGAAATGTGTTTGGGAGCAGTGCCTGTTTTCATACATGCATCCAAAGCAAAATATCAATCAAATGATGTTATTGTGCGGTTAGATTGTTTAGCTTCTCAAATACCATTATCTTATTAGGGCCAACATAACATGTGCTCCTAACTTTTCATGTTTCCAAACTTGAAATTTATTTGGTGATCATCTTACTGAGCTGGACTCCATCCAGCATTTTCTGTCTCTTTAAACAAGCTGATAAATGGTCTCTCAGATGAGACAGTGTAATGAGACAGATTTCTGCCTGCGGACAGCTTCTCCTCTCCTCTTTGTCTTCTCTCTCAAGGCAAGCTGGCTGCAGCACCCGTTGTGTGTTTAGACCTTATGCGCCATACCTCCAGTGCAGCCTTCAGCTGGGGAGCAAAAAAACTGAGGAATATTTAAAAGAAAGGAAAGATAAAAGACAAAATACTTGTGAGATGTCAGTCTGTGAAACCTCAGCCTGTCTGAGCAGGTGGTAGGTTATTAGGGGGATTGTGTATGAGCATTATACCATATATTAAGTATAGTGTGTGTATATGTGTGTGGATGTGTGTGTTTGTGTGTGTGCAAGCAGTTGCAGCCCAGTGAGACAAGTGGAGCCAGACAAAGAGGGTGGAACATAGACACAAATAACCTGTCAGAAAGAAAAAGCCCTTGTAGAGATAAAGAGTGGAAAATATCTTGAGCTTTGGCCTTTTTCTGTTTAAAAGAAAGAGAAAATATTACAGTTACATAAATACTGTAACTGTGTGTGTTGGTGTGTATTTTTTCTCTGTGTACTCTGTGTGAACCCAGTGTTTATATGATGCGGTTTCACTTGTTTGATAGTATTTATTCTACAGGCCAAGGTTCATGACAACATAGAGAGAAGAGAAGAAGGTAAAGTATAGCCAAGCAGACCACATAAAACACATGGCTAACACACTCTGCTTTCCTGTGTGAGTGTTTCCTACTGTTTTAATGGCTCTTTCTGTTGACGTTTGCTGAGGTCTAGCTGTGTGTGTGAGTTAGATAAAGATACAGACTATGAACAACAATTCATGTGGGTATATTCACACTACATTATTCTGGACATGAGTGCAAGCTAATCCTTATCCTGATGTTCAGTTAAAACTAACGACAACACGAGAGGAAGAGTGACAGGAAAAACACTGGGAGTACAAAACTGTGATAGTTCACACTAATGTTACTACTGATTCTAATACACACATGTTGCAACAGGATTTGTTTTTGGCGTTTGCTTGTGTGTGTGTGTGTTTTTGAGACATTGTGGCACATGGTGCTGCAGCTTGTGTTGCAATTGAACACAGGTGCGTCTAATTGCTGCATCTGCAATTAATGAGCCAGACAGGCTTGAATCTATCTAGGTTTCCGTCCCAAGGACTGCAGGGCTGCAGAGTGTTTTTGTATTTTGTATTTTTGTATTTATCTTTCCTTTTAAGTTCTGTCTCAGTCAAGAAATAAATGTCAAGTGTGCATCCTTGCCCTTTGGACGTGTCTGCTTGTGTCTCTGTGGCTCTCAGATGGAAAGAACTTTGTTACAACACACAATATTTAGAGAACTGTAGCTGCAGGACCAAGTCTCAAGTTTTGCACTCAAGTCCAAAATAAGGCGGAGAAGTCACATTTCAAAACTGACAAGGTCAGATCAAGATCTTAAACTCGGAGTTGTTAACAATTCACAATTTGTCAAATGAATGCTATGGAAATTATCCACTTGGTGACTGTAAAATGTTTCTTCAGTTGAGGAGTGAGTGAAGTCCTGGTGTGTAATGGATATCTTTAAGATTATCAAGAATCTTCCTCCAGTTTCTCTCTTTGAAACAAAGAAAACTAATATTTTAAAACAGAAACTCATCAAACAGCATTGCTAACTACTGAATGTCAGTGAAGTCCCTCAACAGTGTTTAGTTGGGAGTTTTCCTTTAATTAGGAAAGTCAAACGGTTCATATCCATATGAAGTCACAAGTCATTGGTGTCAAAGCCAAAGTTGAGTTTTATGAGTGTTATTTGATCTCCCTCTCTCTCAATGGTGAAGCCAGCAAATTTCTGACCAAAGTCCAGTCCAAGTCAAACTTACCCGGGTTTGTTAACAATTATGGTCTTTTTTCCACTTTCAACATATGTTTGTTGTTTATGTTTTGCTGAATGTGATAGCACATTTTGCCATTGTCTAGACATGAGGAAGTGCGCTACGGATTATGTGTACTGTAAACAGTCATATATCAGCCAAATAAGCTGCAGATGCGCACTGCAGAGTTTTTGCCTGGAAATCATGTGATAACTAAAATGGAAAAAAAATTAGCATGAAAGAATTAGAACAAACAGCACTAAGACGAATAAGCCAAAGCCGAAGTTAAAGTCTGCAGTGTCCTCTGCAAAAGCAGTAGTGTAAGTAACGAAAAAGACAAAGTAGCTCAAAACACAGTTTTGTGGGCCTCATTTCATGTGAAATCAACCAACCCAAACACAAAACACAATGTACTAGACGGTCACCCCTAGTGTGAGAATGACCCAAGAGAAGCGCTTGAAAATAGTTTTGATTTTGATTCTCAGGCGCAAACTCAAGCAATCAATTTTTGGAGTCTTAAGGATGCTTGAAGTGTGGTGGAGCAGTGACGAAGGATCTGATGAAGGAACCATGTAAATCAAATACCCAATTAAGTTCCAAAGAATGTTGTTATAGACTTTGAAGACCATACTGATAATGATGTTTGGATAAATAATTAGGTAGTTATAGCACCTGCTGGCATTATCTCATGTCCATGGAATATATCTTGTAGACCATTCCTCCTCATTTTCCTGTTAAATTAAGACATTTCTCCTCTTTCTGCTGTTAATCAATTGTAGTTTGTCTTGTATAATCCAACTCAGTAGCAAAAGTATACATAGAGGTCAACAGAAGTTGCCTGTCGTCTCTGTGGTACTCCGATTGATTTATGGTAATCGACCAACATCTCAAACTTAATGTGATAAGGATTAATTGACATTGCTTTATATAATTTGATTGATCAGTACCTGATTAGTATTCATCACATGGCTTATCTGAGTAATTTGTAGGCATTATACTGTCCTGCTTCAACACTGCAGCACAGCGCAGCAACACTTCACCTCAGAAATGCACCTTCACTTTAACAAGCTTATGAATAGTAGCTAAGTCTGTATATAGAGTAATAAGTCACACCTTGGTAACCTACAGTGTCAAACCGTTGAGGAGCTCATGCTGTTCTTTATCTCCCAGGCAGAGAACCAGCAGAGAGACGGCATTCCAGACCAGCGTAGAATAATGGAATCCTTTCACAGGTGGAGGAGTCTGGGAATGTCATAAACGACTCTAAGATGGGAAAGACGTCTCAAGGGTCTGAAACATTCCTTCACTCACAAGGAAAGGGGGAAAAGAAAAGAGAGAGAGAGCAGTTGGGGCAGAGAGGAGACGTAGCAGGTATCTAGGTCATCCTGGTGCAAAATGAAAAGTGCAGTTTTCACCTATGGCATTACTTATAGGTAAGCATATAAAACTGGGCCATTCAAACAGAGCTTACACTGTTTGCTTAGTTTTTTTGGATGGATTTTTTGGATCACGTTTCTGTGGGCATGTTTCCAATTTTGAGGAATGAAGAAGAGGTTCACTTGAAACTGGAATGTGTGTTTTCATTATGGAATATTGTGATTAATCCAATACTTAAGTGTCACTAATGCGGTCGGACCTACTTAATGTCTTCAAATTGTCTGTTTTGTGTGAACAGGAAAAGAAAACACACTTATATTCAGTTTACATTGACAGGGAACAGAAAAAATATAGCACTTTCAGGACAGTGAAGCCACAGATTCACAATAGAAAGAGATTTTATGGTTGTAATGACTCAGTTGCAATTGTATCGATGCATCTATTAAATTCAAATGATTCAACTACATTGATATGTAAACATATCCGATAAAGGTTGATGGCAGGATGTACATTGAGACAGTTTGCAGTTAAAATGCATATGCAGTTAAAAAAATCTGTAAAATAGAAAGATATGATTTCCCATAATTTACCACATTATGTGCACTTGTTTCATTCCTGTGCAGTGCATTTATGTTTGTGCTGTTTCTGTCCTCTGTGTGTTTGTGTTTCTCACACACACACACACAAACACAGCTCAGTGGAGCTGTAACATTATGTTACTTTTACTCAGTTGTTGGTTACCCTGGTCTCCTATACATAAGTGTAACCCATGTTTACAGACAGAAGAAATCCTGTTTTACCTTCAGACTAATTTGTTTGAACTCTAGGTTCGTTCTTACGATGTGTGTGTATGGTCCTTTTTCAGTATCCAATATATGCTGCAGAGCAGGGGTGCGGACAAATTTACTGACTTGGCTTCAAAAAGAATTGCAATACAACTTTGAGATCACTCAGTTATGACTTGACTTGGAACTAAGATTTTGACTCTCCAGACCTTACCCAAAGATTAAACATCGTGCTGTCTATCACTGCTATGGAAAAGTGATTAATGAGAATGTAGTAAGCCATAGCACGTTGCAACGGCATGTTGTGTGAAGAACAGCTTTTTCTTGCAGTGCATCCCGTGCAAACAACAGCATTGACGGACGAGCATGGAACAATCATATTAGTCTGGCTGGATGAATCCGATTCCCCTGTAAGCTACCAAAAACACACAACTGGCTGGCAGAAGCTCATGTTTGCATATTCAGATTAGAGCAGCATAAACAGGATACGTTTGTTTTAGTTCCCTCCTTTTTTCACCAAATTCCAGCAAATGCCATCCCCATCCTCATCTTACCTTCTCTCTCATTTTCATTTGGTAATATTGAAAAGGTCACACTTCACTCTATCATGGAACAGAATAACTCGGCAACGCACCATTTGCTTTCTCAGGAGCCTTTTGCTTGCACAGTGTTTGACTTGTGTACACATTTGCTGTCTTCATGCCTGGAGCTGAGAGATCTCAGTGCCGCTTTTGGTAAACCCCACAGGAATTCAAATTCTCCATTCAGTTTACTGTTTAATTGCTATTTTTGCATTTTATGGTGCCTCTCCATTATAATCATGGCCCTGCTGGTCTCCGTCTAACTTGTGTTTTTCTTTCTTTCTTTTTCCCTCTTTCTTTTTTTTGCTGCCCATTCTATCCAGGCCTGGAGAGTGTGGTCAAAACTCTGCTGTGGTCAAAGATGTCTGTTTCTCCTCTTGCCCTTCATTCTCCTCTCCTTCACAGTTTCTGTGGTGATAAACACTCTCCCCCTCCCAATACCAGTATATGAGTTTGACCGGCTGCCATCTCGTGCCCTGAGCTCTGCTGGGGGATTCGGATCCAGGTCCGTGGTCATGAAGCCCCATCCAATGGCTGCCTTCCAGCAGCTCCTCCTCTTCCCTAATATCCGCAGCAGGGCCTGGAAAAGTAGCCATGGAGCGCAAACGTCTAAACAGTCAGAGCCACCTAAAGCTTTGGGGGATGCTACTGGCAGTGACACAGAGAACATCAAACAGAGAATTCACACCAACTTGCACAAGAATAAACACAAAAGCAAAAGCATTGCTGCCAAAAGAAAAGAGATGCCAGGCGCCATCCAGCTTCCAACCAATCATCATCACTCCCATCTCCCAGAGTTTACAATCAACACAGGGCGAAAGCATAGAATTAAGCTGAGCAACCACAGTGCTGTGGTGAAAAACTTTGCTAAGATGCACATTCATCATGAAAAAGGCCGATCTACACCACATAGTCTCTCTCCAGTAGATATCTTTGTAAATGACAGAAGATCTGCAAACAGACAGGCAGGCAGATGGGAAGATAGAGCCAACAAAAGAAATGCAGACAAACAAATACTTGGCAGGCATGCAACTCCAAAGCTAGCTGAATATCACCAGGCTTTAGGGAAACACAAGCAAACAGAAAAACTTTCTGGGAAATTTGACAAGCCCACTAAAGAGCAGCAGGCTGTGAAAAAGCCCTCCAGGGATCTGAAAAAACACCATAATCTCTCAGAGGATTGCTGTGAAATGAGCAGGAATCTCAGCCCCTTGGACCGTGGCGAGACTTTGTCCAAACCGAATGCGGCAGTAAAGAAAGATGACCGCAGCTGGTGTCAGAGCTTTAGCGAGCAAGACCTCCAAGAGAGTGACCACAGGAAAATCCGGATCAGCTTGGATGTTCCCTGGCTCAGTGACGATGATGCCCAGAAGATGGAGCTCCTTGCTGGGGGTGAATTGGTCAGCAAGGCCAGGGTGCCTGCACATGGACAGGTGCTCCAAGTGGCCCTGGAACCCCCTACATACCAGCACACACTGGAGGTAAACATGTCTTTTGTTTTTGATCTTCTATTATGTGTCTTTTCAAAATACAGTGAGCAGAAAATTAGAAACCTCTGCTCAGCACTGTGTTTGACCACCTGTGAGTTTAATAATAGCTGTCACTTAATAGCAGTGTCTCAACACTTAATCTGCATTGTTTAACCTGACAGACAGTAGTAGTTTGCACAACCAGGTTATTGTTCATTTACGTTGTTGTTGAGAAACACGCGATTGAATAATACAGATGTGAAGTATAAGTGAGAAGTTGTTACACATGTTACAAAAAAGTATTTGTCTCTCAGGAGGATTTACCCCAGGTTGGACCTGCTGCATCCCATAGTGAGAACTGCCAGCAGGGTCAT
This sequence comes from Brotula barbata, assembly GCA_900303265.1. Lineage (NCBI taxonomy): Eukaryota > Metazoa > Chordata > Actinopteri > Ophidiiformes > Ophidiidae > Brotula > Brotula barbata. The sequence continues at coordinate 26,478 of OMNV01008483.1, forward strand.
TGCTCTTTGATCAAACGCCCCGATGATTGGTTTGAAGTTTTTGCCTTCCATCTGGATAGGGTGCTGGGACTCAACAGAAGTCTTCCTGTGGTCCTTAGGACTTTCCACAGTGATATTCTACCTTATCGGTACACTAGCGGTGCCCCGAGACCTGTAGTGTGGTGGGACCCAGATATTCAGCACCTTCCTGACAGCGACAATGATCAGAACTCAGTCGCACTCAGTTGGATCCAGTACCAAAAACTGCTGCAGGTGCACTGTGGCGAAGAAGCAGACCTGAGATCAGCACCTTGTGTGGGAGTTCAGCACTCGGAGTGGGGGAGACTGGCTCTCTTTGACTTCTTATTACAGGTAAGAAACTGAGAAAATAATTCTTAGATAAGAGCTAGATGTTTTTTTCTTTAATATGATTCTGATCATGAACACACACACATAAACTTTTAATTATTGTGGAGGTGTTGGAATTAAGTGGGGGGCGGGGGGGTTCTGGGAAATGGTGAATGGTAAATCCTTGTTATTAAAGTTGAAACAATGCAAGATGTTAAAATGGTGTTTACACTTTGATGCAATCAGTCATTTGGGGATTTGATAACTTGCTTGCCTCACTGGTTCGAGGATACATGTAGCAATGCAATGGTGGTGAAAGTCTTTAGTCAAAGTCAAATCAAGTTTTTAATCTTTCACTGTGACAGTATGATGTAATTTATGAAATTTCAATGTAACACTCAATAGAGTAATTCTAATTTAGCACTTTTTAGCGGCTGTTGACACATTTCCTCCTGTTTCTCATAGTCAGATTCAATGGTAAATTGCTGTGGTGGCTTATGGTCTGTCATTTAATTACCCACATTCATACATGTTAGGCAGTTTATGCTCCATGAAACACATACACATACATTGGTTTATTTTGACAACTGGGCATAGCAGAGGCATCTCTGCGAGAGACGGATTGGATTATCTCGGGTGACCATATGTCTTCTTTTTCCCAGAGTTGTTCTATAGGATAAAAAAAATCTCCTGCAGAGAATTTTAAATTGCATAAAATGTTTGGGATTTGTCTCTGTTTTCATGTTGATATTTGTGTTCCAGTCTCATACATGCTGCTTATACTTTTGCATTGATTTGACCCTTCTCTTTAGGTCCCGCCCTCTTATACACCACAATTGGTCAATTATATACAGGCTCTGCATGTACGCTTTGGTCAAACGGCTTCTCAATCATTTCCCTCAGCGTGTGGGTAGGAAGTGCTTCACCACAGCACGCAGCAGCTTGCTTGAGTGCAGACTGAACACAGCCAAAAATACCCAAATGTAATTCACAGATGAATTCCATTGCATAAAAAGAAACAATCTTATGTAAAAGGTGCTTACATGTCAATGTTTTTTTTTTGTTTTTCTTTTAGATATATTTTAGTTTGACTTCTAATGGACCTGTGAAGACCAATAACAAAGCATTTAGATTTGGCCATACAGGTTATTGAGTCATTGTGAATTAAATTTTTTGAGGCATTTGTGAAGTATCTTCAGCCCACACAAATACATACACATTGCCACAGTATTGGCATTTTTTGACATTGACCTGCTACACGCCAAAGGATACTGGTGACACTGGTGCACTAAACTGACTTCAGGAAGCTTTGCAAATGAGCTTTTTCAGATGATCTTTATTTAGAGTGGCACTGGAAAGTTAGCATTATGTATTTTTGTCTATGGCATTAGTGATCAATAGGCATCATACACCTGTAGAGACCCACACCTTACTTTAGAGGCCTATCCAAAGTTAATCAATACACAAACATGCATATATGCCTTAATGTCTGCATGAATCAAACCTATAACCCCTCAGAGCTTTGGGCCACATGGAGCTGTTGAGTGACTTATTGAAACTCTGTTTCAGACAGTAGCTTGTGCTATGCCTTTATTTAAAAGTCTGATGAGATTGTTTTTCTATCAGGGTTTGGTTTTATGAAGCCAGCATTTGCCATAGTTTGGATCGTTCTGTCAAGTTGGAGCCCATGAAAACAAGCAGTCTGTCGGCTTTGTGTCTGGGTTTTGGTTACCCACATCAAGTGAGGTGGTTTCAGTATAAGATGGAGTTCTGGGCTGGGTGTATACACAGTGATACAAACTAAGCCAGTTATAATATTTGAACAACAACAAATAAGACTGAACAAAAAGTATACTGTTAGTTTTGTCCAATATCTACTGATGCCACTGATCGCATATCTACTGATTTAAAGTGACATTTAGAGGAAACCACAAATAGATTGATTTGTAAATAGCCTATTGTGCTTTACCACAGAATGAGTAGTTGAAAATTCTGATGTTTACTTTGTAGGTTCTGTTCTTTCTTTCTTTCTTTCTTTCTTTCTTTCTTTCTTTCTTTCTTTCTTTTGGTCAACATTGTTTGTCATTATCAGGGACTTTAAGCCATGATGCTTGTAAGAACTGCTATGGTGATTGCATTACAATACTTAAAGGCCACAAAATAAGGACATAAAGAAACACAATGCACAGAATACAATGTGATGATAACACTCAGAAGTTATCACAATGCACAATCCAGATAACAAGCACAGATGTTGACGCAAGATGTCCAAGTCCCACGGAATGTCATTATGTAAGTAATGTATCCAGGTGCTGAGATTGCATTTTAATATGAGGTATAATAGTGGGCTGAAAGGACTCACTACTTTCGAGGCTGAACTGTGACTGACTTTCCCTCGGTGTTGCACTAGCAGGGTTTGCAGGTAGCAGCGTATCTTACATTTTCAACAGCTGCACTTGAACTGTCACCTTATCCTTAGTTCCCCTATTTCCCCCAGGGTTTCTGTATGTCACCATGTCTGTGTTTGTGAATGAGAGTGTGTCCTTCACACAGCTCTCCTACACCTCTGGTGCTTGGTTCCGTGGTATCAGAGCCCAGGGAGGTGTTAAAGGAGCAGGTAGGAACAAGTGTTCACAGCCCCACTCATCGGCTCTTAGTAGATCAATAGGAGGCTATTAGAGCCTGACCCTGTTACAGGGATTGACTTCTAGCACTGAAGGGGAGAGAGCTGGCTCATGGATTATTCATATTCAACCCCCCACACACTGTCGATGGCTGTTAGATACACATTCCATCTCAGACAGAACAAAGCAGGACAAAATTACCACTTGAGGCTGAAAAATTGGCAACAGGGAACAACAGTGTGGGTGAAATGTGTCAGACTGAAGTGGTCAAACATGAAAAGGACGCAAACATTTCCAGCAATCGTTCTGCTGATGAATTGGGCCCAAAAGACAAGACACAACATATATTCTCAAATCTGTCAGTGTAAGAGTTGATGCACATGTTGTTATGGAGACAGTCTGGCCTTTTGGACAGAAAGTAGAGCCGTGGAAGGTCAAGGAAATTTTCTGAAGCGGAACACTTAAAGAAAAATATGATGATTACAACAATCTTGACTCCAACATTAGTGATGGCAGCATGCACATTACCGGGATCCTTACATTGGAATGTTAATGTACACGTGTGTGAAACGTGTGTGTTCTTTTTGCTTTGCGTGTTTGCTAGACTGTGTTTCAGTGCTTGTACAGTTCTGTTTGTGTGGGTAGAAACAGGAAGTACTTGCAGCACATCATCTATATGCTCAGTCAGGACAGGTGCATGCACGCTCACCTCCTGGTGACACGTGCATTTACATCAGCTAAGTTTAAGTGCAAATACTATAAAACTCTATCCGCAAGACAGAGAGTTCTTTGTTTTAGCACAGTGACTCCCCTTACAAACATCACTTACGGCTACAACGTTTGCGTTCTCTTGACTGCTTGGAGACACAGGGGCAGCTGCTCTTCATGTGGAAGTGACGGCCCATACAGAAAAGTTACTAATTATTGGTTGTTTCAGTGTTGGGTTTAATCGGCTTGGTGATTATTTTTTTCCTTCCAGTCTCCACATTATGAAAGGTGCAATCAAAATAATGAATAAATAATGAATACAAATTTCATCAGCATTTAATTGAACATCTGAAACTGCCCCTAATTAGAATGTATTTTTAATTAAAAAATCACTGAATTATCATAATTTCCTAACCCCATTAACACATCTGACAGTTAGTGAGAAAAAGGGAAAATTTTATTTTTCAAAAAGGTTGTTTTGCAGAGACTGAGTTCCTTGACATGTTTTATTGAAACCTATTCAGTAGAGGTAGGTAGGCAGTAGAGGTTTAGATATTTTTGGGAGGAGAGAATTTAGTTCTCCCATTTCCCAGGTTATCATTTCAAGGCTGGATTCGCTCCCGTGGCCCCCTCACACTTAGATTGTTGCACTTAAATTGACAAAAGCTACATCTCCAATTTTCATTTGGCTGTTGATGGGAATCTTCAGTAAACCAGCAGCATATGAACGCAGTGTCCTTGAAGGCAGATAGTTAACAAGGGAGACGGACCTTAAAGTCAGTTTTAAATTTAAAGAAAGGCAGCACAGTGCAGCTAAGACTGGACTAATGTGCTGCCTCCTCTTGGTTCTGGTTGACAGCCGAGTTGCAAACTATTGGATGAACTGAAGTCTGTTGGTGGTTTTATTAGGAGGCCAGTAAAAAGTGTGTTACATCAATTTAGTCGGCTTGGAATAAATGGCTGTAATTCAGATGTGTTTGTAAGGTAGAAAAATTATGTTTTAATCACCCTGTTAAAGATAGTGTAGGTAATGTTGGAGCAAGAAGGAAGTTAGCAGGATTTTCAAAGTATACAACGCATAAAATCACACCCCCTCCCTTCAGTAAAGGAGCGCCACAAAAAAAAAAAAATGAAATTGATTGGCTGGGTATATTTCGGGATTACTAGAGTTACAGAAAACTGATTTTTTTAAATTCTTTTTTTTAGATGTTATATTTGATTTATTCAAACGTTTCAGGATGTTAAGATGATTTCTTTAAATTCTCAAATTGTGTTTCTACCAAAAATGACCTACCCTACCTTTAATGTGGGATTTGAAGGTTAGAGCTGAATGTAAGATAAAGCCAAGATTTGTAACCTCAGGCTTAATCCAGGGAGATAAGCACTCCAATTATTAACCAGCATTTCTCTTTTTAGGGTCTACGAGTAGGATTTCAGTTTTATCCTTGTCTAACTTAAAGAAATGATTATTCATCCATTCATTTATTTTGCCAAAAGATAAGTAGCAATAGAGTTTATAGCATTATACAGCATTATTTGGTTCAGCAGAAAAGTACAGCTGTGTGTCATCTGCGTAGCTACGGAAACATACATTGTGCTCTCCCGTGATGTCACCGAGTGTCAGCATGTATACTGAGAACAATAGCGGACCAAGGCAGTTGTCATGTTCCTCAAACGCATGATCCCCAAGACTGACACAAATTTTTCTCCCTTTGATGTACACTCTAAACCAGTTTAACACGCTGTCAGCCTTTCTGACAGCGTCAGATCAGTCAGATCAGGATATCATGGTCAATCATATCAAACACTGTACACTGCACTGAGGTGGCTGATTATTTTAGTGAGAGCTGTTTCGATGCTGTAGTATGTTCTAAAATCTGACTGAAATTCCCCCAGGATATTGTTTTCTTTCAGGCAGGTGTTTGCACTAAAACTATCTTTTCAAGTATTCTTCTAATGAATAGAAGGTTGGATATTGGTCTGTATCTGATCAATGCATTACTATCTAGTTTGGGTTTCTTAAGGTTTTTACAACAGCTGTTTTAAAGGGATCTGGGAAAAACCTTACTTGAAGAGATGTATTTATAATGTTCAGGATAGGACTTGAAACACTGTTGAACATCAGGTTAAAAAAATACATGTCAATACAGATTTTGGAGTTCTATGTAATAGTGAATTTTGTGAATTTTCCCATGGTTATGTAAGTTTTACAGGATTCGCTGAGATCATCTGTGTTCACATCAGCAGCAATACTGGCTCATTGAAGAACAATGCAAGAGGTCATCTCTTCATTTTAATGCAGAGAACTGCAGCGGGTGGGGACAGTGTTGAATAATTACTCATTAGCGGAGAATAATATTCTAGAGTTTCCAGCGTTCTCTGTTATGATCTTGAAGAAGTAATCCTTTTTTGCCAGATGTATTGCTTTGTGTTATAGGCAGTCATGACTTCAATGTAAATACAGTGTACTGTGAGTCCTGTTTTCCTCCACGTTCTTTCAGATGCCCGACAGATCTCTTTCACACTCTTATTGTTTACCCATGGGGAGGTTGAAACAGAATTTCCCTTCTTTTTTTTGTTAGGATTACGTTGGCACCCAGACAACACAGTGAAGGTCAGAGATAGATAATTTGTACACTGAAACATTATCAGTGTTTAACCCTCTTGTAATAACTAAGTCCAGAGTGCGACCATGCTGATTGGCGTCTTCATTTAATTGTTGGGTGAGTTCAAAACTGTCCAGTAAGTAAGTCTTTAGCTTTGGAGTAATCCTTTTTATTAACGTGAATATTTAAATCTCCCTCAGTCATATCTACTGGTACTAAGTGAGATCTGTTCTGACAATTCATGCAGAAATACTGATGAATATTTTTACAATATATTGTAATGATGAGTATAGACCATTTTCTTTTGAGCTCAAGGGCAAGGTATTCAAAAGATGTAAATTCACCCATGCCAAAGTCATTACACACAAATTGTGTGGAGAACAGGGCTGTGATCCCCCCTCCTCTACTGTTTTGTCTGACGGACTGATAAAAATAGAACCATGTAATGCTGAGGTCATGCTGCCTTCTCCTGAGGCTTCATTGTGTTGAGACTCCAAGAAGCTCCTGGAACAAACTCACAGCCATTGTGTTCAAGTGTTGGAGTTAAATGTGGCAGCAGGGTGAGAACTCTCCCAGAGGCACCACAGAAGTGATAAGAAACAGTGAAGGTGTAACTCACAGCACAGAATCATACACCCACACATTGCTGACTTCAGGGTACCAGGCTTGTGTGAGTCACACGGCTGTGCAAACGCACAGCAATGTACACAAAACACACACAAAGGCACACAGACAACAGTCGACAGGAGGAGGATGTCATCAAGGCTGTTGTGTGTTTTGTCCTTGCTGTGTCTGTATCACTAGTGCAGAAACACATGGCTCTCACAGTGAGAGGATCTAATCAGGTTGTAATTCTCCAGAGCAAGCGTTCAATTTTGCTGCATGCTGCACGGATAAAGCTCAAGGGCTGCAGTCATTGAATGATTTAACTTCGTGCTTTGACTGAACATTGCTCTGTGTAGAAAAATCTGCTTAATAAATGATTGTGCACACAACTTACTCACACACCACCAAGGGGATACTCACAAGCTGTAGTTACAAGTTACTTTGTCACGTTCCTTCTTCAAATCTCCAAAATAGAGGTAAAAGGATTTCATTTGAAATGACGATGAAGTCAGCTCTCCGCCCTCAGTAGTTCAGTAGTTTTAATTTGGATTTTTAAATACACTTTACTTTATATACTGCTTTTCTGTAAAGCAGTGGCATGTTCTGATGTCATTCAGGGGTAATTCTAGGGGGAAACTAGTGCAATGGTTAAACGTGCACACAGCACATTCATCCTCTTATATTTTCCCATTGTGGCACTGTTGTGCACACTGATTGAAAACAGGCAGAAAAGTCCCAATTCTCAAAGCCTGCACTGTTCTGATCGACCAGCTGTATCAGGCCTCTTCATTGAATGAAAGCTGCCAAGCATTTCATTTTTGGTTGTGTCAAATTCATATGTGTTACATGTGTTACAGATGTAAAGGACCCATCAAAATAAAGCACTGAGTGCAGTTCTGAACATATGTTACTGTCTTACTGAATGAAATTCTCAAGGCAGTGTGTGTTTAGCACACATGTCCTACTATATTAAAGTACAAAAACGTGTGCAAAAGTATGGAATGTCATCTTGAAGTAAAATTATTTATGTTTTTCCATTTATGTTACTACTTGTGCTAAACTCGAGCAGTGGAATTTCCCCTAAAATAAAGACATATCCAGAGATGCTTACCAAAATGTTATTTGAAATTCTTCCCAGCACAATTCATGTAAGCTGTGGGCTTTGATCTTTGATGAGTTTTGGATTTGAAATTCAGATGCGAGTCCAGTTTATCCTTTTTATTTAATTTATAAATGATGTGATTTGAATTTCCATCTGCGTTTCATGATCGCTTACTGATAAGTGCATGAGATTTTCTGTAGTGAATCAGAAGCAGATCACTCACTGGAATGATGAGCCAGCATTGGCTGTGTTGCAGGTGTTACTTCAACATGAGTTATCATACGTGTCAGTGAAGATCCTGTACTTTTCCATCACAAGTGTTTCTTCCCAGGCTTTATTTCACAGTAAAGTGTGACCAAATTTGTCTCCCTGTGAATAATCTTTTACCTTTTTTTTGGCTGTAATTTTCAATCGTGTGTGTGTGTGTGTGTGTGTGTGTCTCTTTGTGTGTGTGAATGTGTGTATGTTTCTGCAGGTTAACGACCGGCTGGACAGGTACTGCTGTGGTTTCAGACCCGAACCAACAGACACCTGCATGGAGAATTTGCTGCATGATAAATGCCGCAACACCAAGGAGCTTGTGCTGGTTCACATCCTGGTAAGAAAGCTCTGCCTCTTTGTGCTCTACACAATTTAAGTCCTGAAAAACTATGATGCCTTTAGCGTCTTTTGTGCTCGTTTGCAGTAAAAGCATGAAGGTTAATGAATTATTCTCCCTTAAGTGTATTGATTTGTGCTAGGATTGAAGAGTGAGGAAATATGAGTAAAACATTACCTTCTCGCTTGCCTTTTCTCGACAAATTGTTGAATAATTTAAAAGCATTTAAATGCCCTGTTTTTTCTGGAATGACGTGGAACCTGGACTCAAACGCAAACTCACGCAAGCGGATGGAACCAAAAACTGTTTTTTACTTCAATAACATAAAAATAAAAGTTAAGTTAGCAACAACTCCAATCAATAAACAGTCTCAAAAAGTAGACAGATGATCATGCCCGGATAAAAGACAGATAGTGCTGTAAACAAGTTTGAAATTCTAAGTCCAATCTGAGATGCTCTTCAAGTCACAAAATCACAACACAACTTTCTGCCTCTTCATCTTTTTACCAGAACGCACGCTACTTCAGTAGCAATAAGCTATTCCATGTTTTCACTTCGCATCTGAGAGTCTGTAAATAACTGATTTCAGATATTGCTAAGCTAAGCCAAATTGTGTCATTTGAGTAGCTGTGATTTTGAAGTTATGTCACCTCTGCCTGTTTTTGAGCCTACACAACAAGCTACATGATTCTGTTTCTGCAAACCGATCGTCTTTAGATTGCAGACAAAAGCTACGGATTTGCATAATACTTTAAGGGAGAATGGCATTGTCAGAACTGATCCTATATGTGATCCAAGAGAGGTCACACACACAGAGTCTCCCACCAGACAGGAGACTAAATGTATGGACCAGTCAGAGAGTCCAACTCCTGTAGCTACTGTCATTGTGACGAGCAATGATAGTAGCAAAGAGAGAGCAAGACACTGACCGGGGATGATACAAACTGTTGATTTGTTGGAAACAAACCTGTGCCGCTTCGGTATGTGCTTACCACTGAGCCATCATATTTTCATTTTGGAAACAAATACGTATAAACCTGACCTTGATATACAAACAAACAAAACAAACAAGAATAAACTCAAACTCAGTGTGCATAATCTGCAGTGGGAGAATACAGCATGTGATATAATATACATACTGCAGCTACAGGTAACACATATTTTTGTTTTTTTGCAATTAAACCTCTGTTTCTGTCCTTGGGGAGTCCTTGGTGAAAGAATGATGTAATTTGAGATCCCTGTCAGTAAGAGAAGCATAATTGAGTCTCGAATAGAAGTGAGAAACTCCGGTGGGTATATAGGTGCGGAATGACTCAAACTGCAACAATATGAGACAACATTAACTTAGTGGATTAGTACGGTTTGCACAATGTATCAACATGACAGGTCTCTGTATTTGTCAATCATCATTCATTATTTTTTATATAAACAAAAACTGCACCTCAGCTGCCCTGTGTGTTCGTAGTTAGGCAAGCTGACATTCTTCCTTGGTAGCACAACACTGTCAATGTTTATTTATGTCTTTAAACAGCAGCATAATTTTGATATTCCTTGCAGGGTTGATGTATGTGTTGCTGATAGCTTACAAATGAGCTCTCAGCCTTGCAGGTGATTTTTAGTGCGAGGTGATTATGTTGAATGTGAAATTTCTTGTCCTGTAGAAAATATCAAAATAGATGCTGACGTCCTAACAGAAATGAAGACTGAAGAGAACTGCTTGTTTTGCCATTGATTAAAGAAAATGACAATACTGCCATATTCACAGGCTGAAACCTCCTGCATTATCCGTCACTTGTCTCCAACTCTCTTCTTCTTTTTGTGTGTGTGTTTGTGCTCAGGTGAGGAAGGCAGATCCCTCCAGACTGGTCTTCATAGACAATGCAGGCAGACCACAACAATCCACTGACAACCTCAACTTCAGACTGGTTGAGGGCATTGATGAGTGAGTACAGATGCATTGTTTTCGAGTGGCAGATAGAAATGTGAGATATTTGACTTCACTGTGTCATCCAGGCTCAATAAATTACACCAAACAGCATTAAAAACTCATGTAAGGTCCTAAACAGAGCTTTAAGATGTATCTCATGAGAAAATGAAAAATGTCTAATATCGTTTCTCCCAGGCGAACAGCTTTGAACTCAGCAGCACAGAAACATCTGCTGAATGCTTGTTAGGATTTTGTTACAGTGTTTGGCTGATTAGATTAGTGTGCATTCAATTAGCCTGGTATTCAATATGCTGAATGAATCAGGCCTGATAGAAAGTCTCCACTGTCTGTCACTTGGGATTACTAAGCCATTCCATTAAATGTTTTTAAACATTTTAATCCTAGACCTGGAACAGAAAATATGATCCACAAATCTCATAGTATTTCTCATCAGTGACTAACATCAAGCAGGAACAAGGGAAACGGGTTCATTACAAGAGGCAGAGAGTGATTCGTTTAAGGATTTATAATAACCTTTGGATTACGTTTGTCAAGTTTGACAAGCAGACATCACTGTCACCTAGTAGAAATTATCAAACCAAATTTTGCATCATTTATAAAACATGCACATGAAATCCATTAAATTGGAGGGCTCATTTTTCTTTTAACAAAAAAAATGTATATTTTTAGTTTATTTTCAACAGGAAAGTAGAACAGCAAGTGAATATCAGATCAATTTCTTTTTTTGAAATTATGAAACTACCAAGCACCATTATTTCTCTGTGCTCCCTTTACTCCTTAGTGGAAGAATATTTCAATTATTTTAGCTGAACACACTCTTGCTTCCTCTCTCTTTATGTGTGCTCAAACTCATTTAAATGAGCGCCTCAAAATTTATACCCACTTTAAGACACAGTCTCCTCTCCCGCAGCAATGATAAATCAGTTCTACCTAAGACTAGAACCCCTTAGTAAATATGGCCTTTAGAGTGAGGTGGTATACAAAACAAATGTTCATTATTTTTGTCACACCTGTGTCATCCAATAGTTCATTATTGGATAACTGAGTGCCGAGTGCTTTGCATTTGTAGACGGTATTTTAAGATATCATACAGTATGTGCGTTCCTGACACACAATTTGCATACACCTTAAATATGCTGTCTACTAAAGCGGCTCATTTTGACCAATCATGTCGATCCTTATTCAGTGAGGCAATCTCACATTTGAAGCTATTGAAGCTAACACAAATTGGTCTTGTTAGATTTCCAGAGAAAGCTGTTTCAGTGCTGGAGTCGGGCTGTCTGGAGAGTCTTCTTCTGCGCTCCCTTTACACAGACAGGGAATTCTGGAATAGCCAAGGTGGGGCCAACGGTCTCAGGCCTCTCATCCAAACTGTGGAACAGAGAGGGAAGATTCTTCTGCAGCACATCAGAGACAAGAAGCTTTGGATCAACAGAGATCTGTGACGTGGTTTAAACAGAGCAGATTAGAGCAGAAATTAAACACAACCTACAGTTTGTTAAAGTGATTATTAAGGTGACTTTGCTTCGACTTTGAAAGAAAGATCAGGCAACTGCAAGACAAAAAATATGAAAACGTTATTATGATTTCAAATATCACCAATCACTATTGACCACAAATCACCAGTTAACCCATTGATACCAACTATTGTCAGTTGTGCTTGGGCTCAATCTGCATCAAACATAATGTGCTGTTTGTTTGTTTTTCAGGAGAACTTGAAATTTCATTCCAGAGCATTTGATCACAATTCTGGAACACAGTTTATGTGGGCATATCAAACTTGCATAATAATAATGGTAATAGCATTCATTGTAAAACACGTTCTATTTTGTAATTCCAGTTTAATTTGTCACAAAAAGTTTTGTCGGAGCTTTCATGCCAAATTGTGTAGCAGTCAATCCTTTGTAAGTAGCCCAGTGTAAATGCAGCGAGCATGGTAGTGATACATCCTTGAGATAAAATCCACTCATGATTTGGAATTATCCACCCAATTCATCTCCCAGCTCTGTTTTGAATGGCACTTAAATAGGACTGGTTTAGTCATGTTATTAGTCATGTTATAGATTGATGACGATCAGCAAGAGCGAGGAAGTAGTACAGACTTAATAACAATCACTCACTTGCTGAGATATAATCACAGCAGGCACCTGTAGTTCTGATTATAGTTTACATTAATAATACTACGGTGACAGTTATGGTATGATATTCTCCTGTTGTTCTGTTCTGTAGATTGAACAGAGAATATCATCTTCAATCTGACACTGAAGAGCTGTATCTCTGAATGTTATTCAATATGGAAATTGATAATGTTAGCAAAGAATCCACAATCACATGTGAGGAGGAGTAATACACACTTCTAAGCTGGAGGCTCTTCCTGGTGTCACTGAAAGAAGCGAAGGAGCTTTTGCCCTTTGTTTGGTTCAGATACACATCATACAATCAAATAGTTTGACTGGTAGCACGCGATGTGTGAACTGTTGTGATGTTGACGTTGTACTGCTGTGTAAATGTCCACCATGTCTCTGTCCAGATGGATACAAGACTGGATTAAACACTCCATCTTCCTTACAACTGGGTCATTGCTCCAAACATCAGTGTCTCTGAAGCGGTGCTGTTTGTAGTCGCTAACCCCTCACAGAATGTCCCCATGTGTGTCCCTACATTACAAGTATGACTAATAATCCCTCTGTTCTTAGTGTACAACCAAACACTGCTTTTCAGGCAGTATATTGGGGAAATGATAGTACTTAAAACAGGCCCAGCAGCAGATCAAGTGAACGATTTGAATGTGTTTTTATGCGATAAGCCTTCCAGTGCATTAATGGAGGGATTAAAAATGGCTGCCAGGCTATAACTTCTGGACTTGATCCTGGAAGCTCTTTAATGAAATTGGACCATATATTCAGAAATTCCTGTTATTGCATTTTTTTTACACATCATCAAAAAGCATAATGTGTACAGAAGCAAATGATGAAAGAAAATGAAGAGAAATTGGATGTGAATAAAGAGTCATTAATGAGAGAATTGAGCTTTCCTGCGTGACCAGAATAATTTTTGAAACTGATCTGTTCTTTTGATATTTCAGCCTCGTGTCAAATACAGATGATATCATTTGAAGCTGTGTTATTGCCTCCCCACTGATTAGTATTCCACCGTTACCACTGGTTCATGGATTAATGACATTTTCTATGGCTCCCTCTTTCGTCATCAAATAAATGTCTATAATGAGAAATGCTGCAAACCTGTGATCTCTCTTTATCCTCACTTGATCTTTCTTAGATTAAATGTGTTTTTTTTTGCATATATGTAGCTACTGCTCACGTTCCGTTTATTTCTCTGCCTCAGTTGATGCATCATCTGATCACCAAATTCTTTTCTTTTCATTTGTGGGTCAAATATTGCAAGGCTGTAACGTGTAAAAATACATTGATCCACAATATTTGCTACATATGGAGAGGACGAACACATGCTGCTGTGTAAACCAGTTCCAAGACACAGATCGGAGTAGCAGGTACTGTCTCTTTAATGACCCCCTCTGTTCTGATTGGTCAGTTACCTTAGCCCTGCATTGACAATAATGTGGCTAATTATGGTGGCTTACGTTTTTACCGCTTTCGACTCTAATTTTGACAGTAATACTCCACATGTGGCAGTTTAAAGTCTGTGCATACATGCACAAACTTAAAGGGGACACCTCATTACACATTTTGTAATTTTCATTCATGAGTCTATTCAGTGTCTTTGGTGTCTGTTTCTATAAAACAATATCTCATGTTTGAAACAATAATCCTCTGGACTTAAGCACAACCCTCATAAACATGCTTAAAGCTACATTTGTCTTAATGTCAGTTTTAATGCCAACCCTATTCTCAGCCACATTGTTGCCAAAAATTGTAAAAAGCAGAGAGTGTTGAGAGAGCTGATCAGCCACCAATGATTGCAGACTGTTCGCTCACAGTTTGTAGCCAGAGTTTAACAGTGTTATGTATTCACTACCAATAAAACAGATACATAATTAAAAAGATAAATCAATGTGAATAGTTGAATTGGCTGCCAAGTTAAATTTGTACTGTGAGGACTGTACATAAAGTTCTCCTCTCGGAACTCGGAGCTCAAGTGTGCGTTACTAATGTAAATTATGGCTGATTTATGATGCTGTGTGTGCGGTTGCCGTAAAGCATTAGCTTGTTCCTATTTGCTGTTATTGCCCTTATATGTACGTTTATCTTCCTTAGGCATGTGCATGCACAAATGATGCATGCGATTCAAGCAAAAGAGGAAGGAGAGGGAGAGAGAGAGATCGATGGCTAACACAAACGGCCAGTCAGCCATGACTCATCCATAATCACTCTCATCATGCTGCTGCATAATGAAGGTCATTATGTGGTGCAAGGAGAAAGAATGGACGATAAAAGGAGAGCTGCAGGTCCACTGCTGCTCCCTCCAGGCTGTGGTGAGTCCATGTGAATCACAGTCCAGCTCTCAGTGGCCAAATAGTACACAAAGGTAATGAAATTATTTCGCTTCCTTATTGGTTTAGCATTCAATTTTATATTAGCCTCATTTTTAACATCCATATTTATCCTAAGCAACGAGTTCATGACTCCAGTCCTAACAGATATTTCAACCAAGGCTACATTGGAGGGGACACACTTAGCCTTTTGTTACATTCCTCGTGTTTATATTGTTACCTAGCAGGGTGTTTGTGCTTATTATTGCTGTTCCAAAACAATGTCAGCGACCTCGTTCACATTCATTTATCTGAAAATCTTTTAATTTTGTAAAATCTATGCACAGAAAGAAGAGTACTTTATTGATCCCTCTAGGAAAATTATTTCTCCGCATTTAACCCATCCAAACTATGAGGAGCAATGGGCAGCACTCACATGCACATGCAAACACACACACACACACGAACGCCCAGGGAACAACTCCAGATCTTTCGCCTATTCTAACCCACAACCTTTTGTGTGTTCTTTGTGTTTGCTGTGAGGCAACAATACTAAGCCTCCGTGCTGCCTACGTCTGGCATTCTTCTCATAAACTGATAAAGCCTCGCAGCACTCAGTGGTATTTATACACTGACACACCGTGACTTGAAGCAAGTGGAATCACATACAAACATGTTAGACTGTGTGTACGTTTGGACAGCTCAGACCTGATGGAAAGTCACGGGCCATAAAGAAACAGTATCTAAAATGACGTGTTTCATAATTAGAATATTTCAGTGGTCTTAAAATAGTCCCGAAAGTAAAATAAGGGCATAGAAATTTGGCCCAATACTGTTCAAAAACCAAACATAGGAGATTGTTTTGTGTGTGCTATATATTAAGCTAGTGAGTCATCACTGGACGGATCACAAAACTCCGCTCTAGAATAAATTATCACAATTTCAAAACGAGTCAAGCGCAATCTGTTATGCTGTTCACATTAATTCAAACAAGTCCGCAGAGGAAGGGTCATTAAACAACGATTCATCTAATCCAATCAAATCCAAAAGATGTCGTTATGGCTTTCAGTAAACAAGTTCAAATTAAACGATTAAAGATGCCTTTGGGACAATTTTTACACGTTTTACACAGTGCTCTTCCTGCCTTGTACTTGTGTGTGTGTGATGGTCTTGATAGTTGACTTGAAAGTTCCACACTTCTCAAAAATGAGCCCTAATCAGAGTAAAACAAACTCAATGAACTGTTAGGCTAATTTGATTTTCACGATCAAAGACGGACGAATGTGAAGTGCGTAGCGGCAGAAAACTGTATGTCACAGCGCCCTGTTCAGATGCACACCTGCTTCAATTATAGGCGTGGCAACCCAACGTCAACACTCAGGTAGACACTAGGGGGCGCCATTTACCTTTTTACAATAACTTTGAATTTTCGGCTCGAGCACGATCCATGCTGTCTACGAGGGGCATCCAGGAACCAAATCCACATCCCTGCTTCGAGCCTTGGTCAAGGGCGATGGCCTAACGCAAACGTTTTTGAGGGTGGTGGAAACGGGAGCACCTGGAGGAGACACGGGGAGAACATGCAAACTCAAGGCAGCAAGGACCACGGTCACCCCAGGCCTTTGAACCTACGACCTTACTGCTGTGGGACAACAGTGCTAACCACTGTTCAAACTATTACTACTACTGCTGCAAACTACTGCAACTGCACTCTGTTACACATTAACACAGCAGAAAACCAAACAATCACACCACAACACTATTACTCAACAGCAGCCTCTTACAACCAAGTTACAACGATATTTACACAGCAAAAAAAAACTGAAAAATCTCTGCAGTGAAAAAAACAGTTTGTCTTGGTTTCCTACTGTTATGATGGACACCATGTATTGGGATGACCTCTGATTGGATCCTTGTCTCTTATTTCATTTTTGTTGTTGATGAAAATAATATAATGCCATAGTTTTTGTAACATTTTTTTTTTGTTACCCATGCCCATGGGTTGTGGCGGTTGTAGAGTTTGTCTTGATTTAGCGTGGGTT
This sequence comes from Brotula barbata, assembly GCA_900303265.1. Lineage (NCBI taxonomy): Eukaryota > Metazoa > Chordata > Actinopteri > Ophidiiformes > Ophidiidae > Brotula > Brotula barbata. Next base: position 43,489 of record OMNV01008483.1, read on the forward strand.
TGTAATTTTAGGCTCAGTCTGCTTTTGTGATTACTTCTCCATTCATGCATCACATTGCAGTCCGCGATGACTGCTGCAGGCTGGCTGCTATTAAAAGAATATTTACAGACTTTCCGTCGGTCGGCTCGTAATGATGTTGTCACGGCTTGATGTTGTCATAAACAACAGAGTGTAGCAGAGCTCAGCTGCTCTCCAGCTTAGAGCAGAGAAAGTGCATCAAATAGAGACTAGCCGCTGCATCCTTGGCTGCTCTCCTTTTGCTCCTCCACCCTTGTTTCTCGTTTTCTCCTCTGTTCTCCTCGCACTCATTCTCAGCCCTGCAGAATTTTTTGAGCATCCACTGCAACCTCTAAAGCTCTCTCATTTGTGTGACTTAATGTGACATTACAGATTATCAGAGTTCCTCCATCCAGAACACCCGGCCCACATAGATTTCTCCCTCTCTGACTGTGTAATCATGAAAGCATTCAGAGCTTCAGTTCACCAAGTTTTTAGTCAAATTAAAAGCTTTATGACTTGTTTTGATGTCAATAATTCACTCTGCACTCACTGAGAACAGAGAAATTCAAGCAATTGATATGCGAGGCAAGATGTTTCATCAAGTACAAAGTGATTTTTCCCTTCCCTTGCATTTTTTTTGTCAGATTCTTAGAGTTACAGGAAGTGAGAGGCAGCTTGCTCTCTGTTTTTGGTTAACAGATCTGATCGTCCTGTTAGAGCATTGTGAGAGAGAGGCGGCTGTGATCGTTTATTTGCTCTTCTCGTGCATTGGCTTCGACAATCAAAACTCACAAACTGCCAAGACCGAGAGCACACACAAACAAATCCCACAGCTCACGCAAATTTAAAAAGATCTTAACTGCTTATTCAAGTCTAATAATAAATGATTGAAGATTTTTTTTACACGTTTATTTGCGCATTTATTTATTTGAGAGGAAATTAGAATGCAACAACAATCATTACATTTACATTCATGTCAAAACTCTGATTAAAACACAAAATCCCTTTTCTTTCATCTGGCCCTGTGGTCCCTTTGTAAATATGAAGAAGCATTATTCCAATCCTCTATCCTCCAGTAGAAACCGTGTGCAAAAGCAGAGTAAATATGGCCCCATATGACCTTACTTGCCCGCCTTAATGAATATTCTCTGTGCAACAAATTGGTACATTCCAAACAAAGTGTGTGCTGCTCGGTCCAGATGTATAAATTTAAAAACTGATCAGGTTTGTTTGTAAAATAGCTATCCTGAAGCCAACAGATGTTTGGATGTATTAGCGCCGTCCCTACCATCATTGCTGAATTAGCCATGTGGTGCTTTGGACCACTAGGTGGCACTAGACCAAAAATCCTGCTCCTGTTTGTTTAGTTTTTTTTTAATGCTCACAGAAAGGTTTCAAAAACGTACTGTCTCCGTAGTAACAGCCTGACGTTTTGTGCCGTGTATATAAATTGAAAGTGTCAGCAGCTAAAAGGTTGTGTGAAACCAAAATGTAAAAATTAAAAGCTAGCAAGAGAAAGCGCAGTGCGGGAGTGCATTGTGCTGTCTAAATATTTCTGGAATTCAGAAACATTTTTATAACAAATTATCTCTGCACGAATACATATTTTATTAACCTCAAATATTAAAGGGCCCAAATGCTGAAATGTGTAACTGTCTGATTATCTTTGCTTCCATGCCGGAACATGGAGCAGTTATATTTGGAGAGGTTTTTACTCCAGGACCCAGAGTCTGATGCTGTAATGTTCTTAATGATCCAAATTCAGTACAACAATGAACAATGGCTGTACTGAGCAAATGCAACAATCAGTTCAGATAACAGAATGTCATAACCAAAGTATTTATTTTACCTAGAACGACATCACCCCTTACAATGAAGAACAGTGAAATCTTATTGACTCTGCACATGTAAACCATTTAATCAGATTTATTCTTTTAAGTCTCAGGGGGGATTGAGTGTGTGTAAATGTCACCTAATGGGGGGAGTTGGCTCTGATAGTTTACAGGAGAATCGCCATTAATTAAGGGTGTTGAGTTGGAAGAGAATGTTAGCAAATAATTTATTTGCAATAAATTTTTTTTTTGCTCCTCCTGTTGTGTTTATCTGAAATAAGTACAACATCTAAGAATAAGAGATCTGCCTAAGGTGGGCTCAGAATTTATCAATCAAACCTTGTATTACTCTACTCCACACATCTCTTTGTATACAATATGAAAACTGTTCATATAAAGCTCATATTATCTGGATTTACAGGAAATAACTTTGCTGTCATTAACATTGCTGCTCTTCACGAGGCCCAACAAGTGTTTTCCTCACACTGCGACAGCACGTTTCCCACCAGTTTACCATCACGTGGCTGCAGTTTATTTATGGGATTTTTAAACAAAATGAGCCCAATAATTAGTGTAGTCATTTGTTGCTGTTGTTCTTCATGAGATCACAGAGAACAAACGCTGTAAAGTAAGAGCTGTGAGCCTCGAGTACAAATATTTAGAGTTAAGTCTGTGATGTCTCCTCCACTAAACACATCCAATCCCTGGGAGGAAGAGAACGCGTGCACTGGTAACCTTCAAGTACAATTCGAGCGTTTGCTTTGTTTCATCTTGCGATAGCAACTACAACAATAATGTGAGCGTTAGTGCTGGTGAACCAGTGAAGTGCTGAGTACAGGCTGGGTACAGGAATAAAAACAACATTAAACATTCAGCAGTAAGGACAAAGCAACACATTGGGGTACAAACTGTTATGTTGTCAGCCCACACTCATTATTCCTCACTGTGGAAAGTATTCACTAATTATGGTGGAGCTGCAAGCTGGGAGACAGACGAATATATTTGGTTGATATAAACCAGCACTAGACATCGAGTGTTTCCTGTCCCAGAATTGGACACTTACACCCACGAGCCTCTGCCCGAGTAAACAGTGGGTGACGCAGTGCTGGCTACATACAGTATGTTAGTGAGAAAGGCCCAGGCTTTAAAAGGGAGAGAGAAAGTGTGTGTGGCTCTGTCTCTTAATGTGCTGTTTTATTCATCAGAATCGTTCTGAAATCAGAGACAGCTGGTGATGGCGGTCATGGAGAATATCTACACTAAGACTGATTTTGTTATTCTAGAAGTTTATACAATTGTGCAGCTACAAAAACAAAATTTACAGCCAGTGCCGGTTTATTGTCTTGCAAATATCATCGTGTTGTCGTAGCAACACTTCTCCACCAAATCTGGAACGCCTGCTTAGAATTGAGAGTCGCATGGCGTCTACTTTTGGGTGTAACTGCACTCTAGCCTTATCTCATCCAAAATACTCATCCTATCCATATGTATCAACTTTGGTGAGGTGCGGCGGTGATTTTCGTCTCTGACTTTGGTCAATTGCTTTTCACGAAACTGGCAAAAAACACTGCAAGAGCATTCCAGCATTTTATTCAGCTGGATGATTTGGGACAATTTGCACTTTGATGGAATATTTACCTTTTCGCACTTTTGCTTCACTACGTGTCTTAAAAAATCCGCTTTTACTCCAGTAGTTTCAAAACTACAGCACAGTTTTAATGCCACAGTTTTAAATAGACTTTGAGAAGTCTTCACATTGTCATGAAAATAAGTCAAAGTATTGTGGAAAAAACTTTTCAGTTTCAGTTCAGTAGTAAAAGATTACTAGGATACACGTCAAAAGGTGGAGTACGCATGAAACACAGACAGTGCTCACACACTAGCAAATCTGATTAATAACACAATGTGTGTGCACGTTAAACGCCAGCTTCCTGGGTGTTGGTGACTAAGTTGTTGCCTTTGCATCAGCACCACAGGACGCCACGTTGCACCAAACTGTATGTGCGATATTTACACACAGCATGTGTAGAATTTATTTTTACGCCCACATATGTGACATCTTTCTCCCTGTGAATCAGATTCACAGTCAGTGGAAACTGACAGCCATTCCCACAGCGAATTAGATTTTATTGTGACTATTTTGCTACATTGCAGGAGCAAGTTTTACAAATCAAAGGATTAAAAATTGGTGGGGAACACTGTGCACTGTTTGAACTGTTTGTATATTTAATCACATTTACTTCCTTTGTTATTTGTCTGCACACCGTCCCTGGGTGTAGCTGCAGCGATCCTACAGATGCTAACAACAGGGAAAGTTTGCTCAAACAGGCAAAATCATGGCAAAATGAACAACTTTGTGGATCGCCTGTTAGAAATACATGGATAATGAGTATTCATGATGACGCCATCAGACTTTATCAGCTGTAACGTGGAGGCTGAATTAATGATCCCAGAGTCGTTATCTTGTTCCCACAACTTAATCATCTTGTTGCAACACGATAAGAAAATATTTTCCCAAATGTCACCATTTGGCTCCATACAAAACATTTACAAAGAGCTTCATGAACTAAAAGCCTTGAGACATAATATAAAACACAACAGACACATGAGAATTCTTTTCATAACATGTACCCATTGTTTACTACTTACAGTACATATTTATGGGGTTATTCAGCAATAACAGATATCTCTGTTAGTATTCATTAGGCTATCCCAAACTCATGTTTCTGCTTTGAGTGTGTGCTCTAGGAGGTTTGTTTGTTTAGTCATTTTGAGAATGGTTTTTATCCTTTTTTGGAAAAGAACTCATCATCTGCGGTCTCCCATCCATCAGTTGCCGAACGACTTTTACTCAAGCATTTTTCTATTTTTGAATGTTACGTGTTATCTCTCATACTTATACCCAAGTTAGACTTTGACTAACTTCATCCACCAGTGGGAGCTGTTGTTGCGTGAGCTGTTGTTGCGTGAGCTGTTGTTGCGTGAGCTGTTGTTGCGTGAGCTGTTGTTGCGTGAGCTGTTGCTGCGTGAGCTGTTGCTGCGTGAGCTGTTGTTGCGTGAGCTGTTTGAGACACTACCAGTATTATTATTTATTAAACTCGACTTGAAATCACAACTTCCTGGATGTAAGTTAATAATACACGACACGTAAATATATATCCTTTAAAAGCTTATCTGTGTATACATTTATGTTTGTGTTATGATTAACTCTAATCCTACATTATGTGGATGGAATTAATAGGATTATGTAGTTCTGAGTGAATATAAATGACTTGTTAAGTAATCACTTAAGTAAATCCACGCTCAGACTGTTTATGTTGATAGTAAATGATGACTTGATCTGTTCCAACGTCTACTTATGATATGATTATGATCCAATCTGAAGGCCTCAGAGACGTCAGCTGTATCACACACCTGCAACCAATTCCAACACACACACACACCTGTTGCCAGTTCTGCTAATCTTCACTCCTATAAATATCAGTCACATTCACAACTCAGCTCATGCTGTTTTGGGTGTGGCCTTACTGGTCTCTGTCTCTGTCTCTTGCTATGTGGACTCCCATGTCTCCAACCTTTACCTGTGTTACCAGTTTATTCTTTCCTTTTCTCCTGTGTGTCGTTCGGCCTGTGTTGGTCGGATCATTGTTTCCAACCGTGGCCTTTTTTTCCACGTTTGCCCGGTGGACTGCCCTCGTGTTACTGATCCCCTGCCTGCTCCTGAACCAGATCAACCCTGTCTTTATTCCCTTGAAAAATAAACTCGGACATTTATTTTTCATTCACATTCTGTCTCCGCGTGCCTGCTTTTGTGCCACGGCCAGCAGTCTGACACACGAATTTGGTTTTGTGGTAGCGCAGCCACAAATCTGCCACTCTAAGCTCGATAACCTCCTCTCACACAGACACCGTGAGGGGAAAGAGATCACAAACCTGTGAGTTATGAATAATGAAAAAAAACATCTTGTCTTCTCCCGTGGAACAAAGGCTGCTGAGTGACATGAAATCACCCCGGTTTGGTCTCAGAGTTGTGGGTATTGTTTCTTGAAGACCTGCCAACCAGACTGGCACAGTCGATGCTCCTGGCCGGCACCGATCGCCCGTTTCTTACGTGTCAGCCTGTGACTTCATTCTTTCCTTTCAAGCTCGGCAGGTCAGCCAAGCAGCAGGTCATTATTCCAGCTCTGCCTTCAGCGTGGGGATGTATTCAAAACAGTCGGGTACCATTTGATCCCATTTGGTTCGGTGAAACGTGCAGGTGAATAAATGGGATTCACAGTGTGAATACGTTACATTCTGCAAGGTAGGGAATGGAGAAAAATGGCTTTTGAAGGCTTTTTAAGAGACGAGCTTGTGTAAAAAGACGTTTTAAATATGAAAAATCCCAACTTGGAATGCACCATGTGGAAACAGTCCTGCAGAGAGAGAGAGAGAGACACAGAGAGAGAGTATCTCTGAGTCTTAGTGCTTTATTTTACACCATAACGTTTAATAATAAATATTGTTTTAATTACACTTTGCACATCATTCCTCTGACTGAAATATGTGCTCACATGGGTTTCAAACTTCAAGACTAGAACGTGTATGATTCTGGTGAAAGCCATCATCAGCACCAGGCCTACAGAAGAGAATCGACAAGAGGCCCAGGTCAAGGTGAAAAAGTTGGTCTGAATCCACACGTCTTCAGGTTACAGAACCAAAAAGATCCAAATCCATCTAAGCTCTCCTCGGCCTGCACACTGTCTGAAATGAGCCGTTTTAGCTGGTTTTTTTTGTCAAGGACCTCTCACATCAAACATCGTGTGTCCCATTTAAAGTGTATATTTAGTACAATCTACTAAAGATTTTTATCAGTTGCACACTTTAATCTTTAAACGTTTTTAAGTATGTTTTAATTCGGCGTTTAGAGGTGTTGGGTATATTTTTTAACACATGTATTTCATTGATTTCGGTGTTCCGTTTGATTATCAAGATTATTTTTCACTCTGACCTGCACTGAGACAGATGAGTCATTTACAAATATGTCACTGAAGAACCGTACCCGTTTACAGTCGTTGGTGTTCAAGATGTATGGTGGATTTGTTCATTTCTTAAACAGATTAACTTATGGCTACCTGAGGTTTTCTGCTTTCCAGCATCTTTCCTCTTTACTGCTCTCTGGAATGACTGCAGTCGTTTCCGTGACCTTCACACACGACCGATCCTCCCACTTGCAATATCAGCCACACAGCTCGGCGTCTCCTGGACAAAGCTGTTTAGTTTGCCCTTCTCTCCGACTTTTTGCTGGAGCAGAGAGCTGCTTCAACTCCCAGATGGGAGAAAGCGAGGTCAAATTCAGCAGTTTGTTCCATTCAGTGAAGTGAAGATGGTTGTTCTGGACAGCCTTGGTGAATCTGATCTCCCTGTGAGAGAAGAAACAAATAACCTCAACTGCAGTGTGGGCACGCTTGGTTGAACCAGCAGTGTTAGCAGCAGAGGAGTCTTCGTTGGTTTTCTCATTTCTGAAACGAAAAAAAAAGGGAAACCAATTTAATGACTTGTTTTTGTAAATAATTTCATACTTCTTAAGCAATTGACAGAAAACTATACTTTCACTTTCACTTTGGCTTTAGTAATGCAGAGATACAATTAAAGTCAAGCTTATTTTATGTCTTTTTAAGTGAATACGGATCTTCAGCTGTAGTCTACAATGGATAACTACATCCACTCCATTCGTAGCAATACACAGGCAGGCACGAGTGTCAGCTTGTGAACCGATTTGAGATGAAATCAACATGCATCAGTCCGTATGTCTTTTCATCTGTAAAAAACGACATTTCTCATTATTATAGGTTCTATGCTTTTAGAAATATGACATAATAATTTAATCGTTTAGATTATTCCTCATTGGTTATGTTACGTTACGTTGGGTTAGCTGATTGCTCGCCTGGAGTGGAGGCACGGCGGGGGAAAATAGAAACTCACTGCTGAGTCAGCCTACCTGCTGCTAACCATCAGTCAGACCTCTGGGTTTTCTATTCTTTTTTGGGTGTCATAAATCATTGCAGCATATTTGTCTTTCAAATGTTTTTGCTTCAGATTAGCCTGAAACTGCAACATATGAAAGAATTACTTAAGTGAAAAGTATCTAAAAACATTTGCCACCTGGAGGTCCTAGTAAAGTAGTCACTCAGACTTATTCGTCCTAATTCCAGAATTCCTAATTAACTGACGTTTTTTTGTGATCTGTCTGGATGGTTTCCTCTGTAAAGTTGACATCTGTCATAGATTGAACGTACCTGGTGGTTATTTGCAGTGGTCTGTGACGGGAAGGGCAAACGTGTCCAGAGGCGAAGTCTGTAAAACAGTCCAGGCTTCACAGCACAATGATCCATCCAATCCAGGGGCTCTGAGACAGCAGTTGTGACATTTGGGATGTTCAGACCTGGTCCTGGGTGATCCAGTCTCAAGTGTCTCAGCTCTAAGTCTGTCTGTCCATACATGGCATTAAAAAGCGTCTTCAGGAACATAATTTCTTGAGATGTTTTATTTTATGCTAACATTGCAGCCTTGCCTGACTGTAACCGCTTGCTGACACTTTACCAATAGTAATAAGAAAATTGTTCAATACGAACCCCGACCTTGCTCCTTCCTTGGCTCATAAACACAGCCAATCATATCCTTTCATAACGGGCCGTGCTATGAGTGACCTTTAAACATAAATGGTAATGAACTGCATTTCTATAGCGCTTTTGTCCAAAGCGCTTTACAATGTTTGCCTCACATTCACCCTATCATACATACATTCACACACCGACAGCCCAGGTGACCATGCAAGGCCCACTTGCTTGTCAGGAGCAATTTAGGTTTAGGGTCTTGTTCAGGAACCTTCGACATGGAGGATCGGATTGAACCGGCGACCCTTCGATCATTAGATGTTCACCCTTAACCCATAATCCACGCTGCCCCCCAACCGCCAATCTTTTAACAGAGTTCACTGTCTTTCCTCTGCTCTAATGAGTATGTGTGTGTGTGTGTGTTGAGCAGCAGCCCCGCCCGTGTTGTTAAAAATTGTCAATAATGATCGAAATGGACTGTTATGATTTTTGGTCCTATCGTCCAGCCGTAGCTTCTTCTGTATTCTTATACTACTTGTTCTATTTTCATCAAGTTCCAAATGAATAACAACTTCTGCTTACGTGGTGGCCGTCGGTTGAGTAGGCGATTCTTCAATGCATCCTGAGGAGGCATTGCGTTCAGACAAACTCAAATCTGATCGTCTCTCAGGACGCGTTGAGGACGCATTTGTTGCATTCAGACTTGGACTTATATGAGATTAGTGAGTTCAGATTAGATTTTAACCTGATTTAATACCAGGTCTGAACAGAGCCAGTATTGTCTTTTATTTCGTTAGCATACACGTAACTCTTTGCTTGCAGCAAGCTAAAGCAATTACATTGGAGCCAACCGTGGCTGTAATCAGCACAGCGTTTTCCATTTTTAAGTATATTTGAAACTCCATTAAGAAGTGAAATATTTATGGCATTTCGAATACGTGGGTCACGGTGATTGAGGCAGTTATTACAATCAAACAAGGCTTCATTCCACATCGTAAAATATTAAGCACATTAAAACAGAATAGGTCACACTGATCCAGAAGTGCTTTCAATAAGGTGAAATATTCATGACAGCCTGACAGCTGGCTTACTGTAAGCTGCAGCCATTCTAATTCTTTAAATATTAATTCAGAAACTGATAATTATCCTATTCATTTTTCATTATATGACCACTTCCTTTATTATTATTCAATATTCTTTAATTATTAGCCATGGTTTAAATATTCATTACTCTTCAACGTCATCTATTGAAACAATGCATAGACTCTCTCTCTCTCCCTCTATCTCTCTCTTTCTCTCTCGCTCTCGAATTGTTTTGTCAAGATTCTTTGTCTTATTCTCCCTCATGGACAACATGTACATCCTCCACAGGAACCCTTGCCTTTCGCTCCTCTGCTTCTATAGGAACAGTGCGTGTGTGCGTTTGTGTGTGTGAGTGTGTGCGTGCGGTGTCTGTGTGCGTGTCTGTGTGTGTGTGTGTGTGGTAATGGTACACCACCTCATACTTTATTTATACTGATGCTTCTTTTCCGGCTCAGAGAATAAAAAATACTGTTGAATGAACAGAATGAATGGGAAACTGTGGTGGGAGTAATCCCAAAGTACTTCCACAGAACAGTACCCTAGTACAACATTAAGCGGTATTTTTAGTTAAAGGGGACACATTATTCTTTTTGTTATTTTCCCTCATGTGCTTCACAGCTGTAATAATGGATCCAGTCTGCTTGGCTTTGAATCGGTCCTTCCCTTCTGCAACATGTTGACGTCAACATATTGAATGCAGTTGAAGTTGTAGAGTTGCAAAAATACAGAAAATAAAATGTACAATACAACAAATACAGACATGAACCCAGTATGAGCTGCTCTACTTTGGTGTGTGGCTTCTTGCACTGCATAATTCTGCGTACGTCTTTGTGTGTTACTGGCGTTTACAGACATTAAAGACAGACTGGTTACTCCCAAATTCACTGTGAACCTGTGAGCAAGAAAGGGGTTGTTTTATTTTCTTGTCTTCGGTTTTGCGTTATCGACGTTATCGTCAGACTTTGTCTTGCTTGTTTCTGAAGACTCGCCTGTTTTTCTTTTCTGCCGTAGTGTCAAGTATCCCCCCATTACTGACATAAACCTACAGACGCTCCATATTCATGAACAGCATTTGGTGAAATCAACATGAAAGGCAGTTTGTTTATGGTTCCGACTTGAAAAGTAGTGCAGAAAGTGCAAAACATTAGTTCCATGCATACTACTTTTCTCACTTCTGGTCATTCCCTTCGCATCATGCCTCTGCACCCTACAGGGGTGTGCCCCACACCTTGAGAAAAGCTGCACTAAAGCCTGTTTTCACTCAGTGTGCACAGTTGTATCACAATAGAGAGGAGAGGAGAGGAGAGGAGAGGAGAGGTGTGAAGGAGGAGGAACAGTGGAGCATCTTTTCCGCAGCCATCATTCTTCACGAAGTGGTGACACAGAAGCTGTCTCATTAACCACACTGAACACACAGATGTTCCCTGAGGTGTGTCGCTATAATCATGACAAGCAGAGCACCACCATAATAACTCTCTCTCACACCCACACACACACACACATGCACACAGACATGCACACACGTGCGCACACATACACAGTGCTGTCATTGCTGTGGCAGTAATGAGACAAGGGATCTGTGTGTTATCTAATTCCCACATCTACCTCTGTGGAAGCTGTGTGGAAAGTATGCTAATGACAAACTGCCTCCATCTGTCCACACCAAGGTTGAAACCTTCAAGACAGTGTAACATACCCATCAGATCCTGACAAACCAGCACCAGGACTTCGCAATCAAAAATTTCAAGATGAGCTTCGTGGAATTATTGATTATTATTCATTTTTTAAAATCTGATATCTCTGTGTCGTCCTTATCCTAGTATGTTTAAAGTACAGGCGTACTTTGCACTCTGAGCAAGAAAAAAAAGAGCGGGAGCTGCATACATGGATGGAATTCTTTCAATTCTCTTGTCTGCTGAAAATGTGTAACTTTGAACACAAAATTTGTTTTTCATGCTTTCGTCTTGTCATTATCTCCAGGTTTTAGGAGCTGCAGTTTGCAATGTTCAACGAATGTCCCCTCCCATGTGGAAGTACAAAATGAGGGACAATAACAAAAAGCACGAGTAACAATCTGAGCAGTGGGACACTCGGGACAAAATTCTGCTGTGATCAGCGTAAATGTCCGCTTGGTTGACCTGATTAGCCCCAAGTGCCATTAAGGTATGTAAAAGTGCCTTATGTTTGTCTTAAGTGCACTTTTCATGCTGCTGTGCTATAACTATAGGGCAGAAATGAACTTTTAAATGTAACTCAATCTACACACCAAGTCAGATGTTGCGTAAGATTCGTACGATCCATTCATAGAGAACATCCTCTGAAACGAAATAGCTGCACACAGAATCCTGGGGCGCAGAGTCGGTCACGATCCTGTTACTTTTCACAGGAACACACAGGAGTGGCTTTACACATTGGAGTGTAATTCTAACACCTCTTAACACCAATTATTATTATTTAATATCTTAAAGTCGCACCAATTACATTTTCTTTTATACTGCCTTTGACATATTTTATTCAGTCTATTCAGTTCATCCTACTTATCTTAAACAATTTAAAAAAATATATTATTTTATTTATGAATCATTATTTATTTCATTCTATTTTATTTTCTCGTTTACATCTGCGTGTGCACTATTCCAATGGTTGTTGGGAATAAAACATAACTGATGGATTTGGAGTCTGAATTTGTCTGAAGCGATGAGCTGTTTCTTGTGGTGCAGCGATGGCACACATCTGTGCAACAGGGATTACAAAGTGTCTCAAAGTGTGCGTATCAGAGACAAGTGAGAACACAGAGGGGAGGATGTGTGTGTGTCCGTGTCATAGGTAAGAATATGTGGGTGTGTGCTGATTGTGCAGCATACTGAAGGAGCGTGACAGGTGTGAGAGAATGCTGAGCCTGAGAATGTGTTTCTTGCAGTCTGGAGGGACTGAGGTACAGGCTGAGGCTGACCTCCAACTCTCACATGGCACAGTAACTGAGAAAAACTCCTCTCTCACACAAATATGTTCATGGACATTTAGATAAAGAGAGAGAGAAAGAAGGCACGCTGTAGTTTCATTTCTCTCAGTGATCTCCATGGTGTTGTTTTTCTCCTTGTTTTTATGATATTGTTCTGAAAAGCAAGGTTGCAGTCAATATATGAAAGCTGTGACTCAAATAATACATTTGATTCACTGATCGATTAAAAGGGAATAATTCTATCCTTTTTTTCTATTGTAAAATACTACATTCTACACATTCATCACATCCAAAGCTATTAAATGTGATTATATTTACAACTTGAAAGTCTGATATCACTCAATGGCTCATTCTGTCCTATGTAAATCAAATACATTGTACACCTCTTATTCAGTGCATGAGAGGCTGGAACCTATCCCAGCATGCACTGGGTGATAAGCAGAGGACAGTGTGCCAGTCTGTCAAAGCTGGATTAAATTGCTTGTACAGACTTTTACTCACGTGAACACATTTTATTGAATCAACCTCAATCCTCACCAACTATTGCAGAGCACTAGGATTCAATCTGTTGTAATTTAGCTTTGCTGCATTGGCATGAGGGTTTTCATCCTTCCTGTACCAGTCTCTGAAAACAGAAAGGACTAGAACAGAAAAGGGTAATAGGAACCATCACAGTGCACCCACAGGGCGTGTACTTTAGCCAATAGGAAGGCTGTCTTTAGTGACAGGAGATCAGGGCTTGAACAGGATATTGGTTTAGTAAGAGCCTCCAAAACACAAATCCCAAAAGGGAACCAAGCAGGACTGCCGGGGGCACAGCCATCTATCACTCCCCTTTAGGAAACTGCCAAGAAGGGCATGAGAGTCAGCGCCCTCAATGAGCTTGTGGCTCCTGAGTGGACACCTTCCGTTCGCCGTGCAGAAGTACTAAATTGACAAGACAGCCTAAGTAACCAGGTCCATGATCAGCTGGAAATTATTCCAAAAATATTGATTGCTCGGACTTCAGTGGGTTAAAAGAAGGATTTAGTTTATAGGATTCAATTATAAATGGTCACGTACTAATGAAAATGTGAATGGCCTTTGCTAATGAAGTGCTTTTTATTATGCAATCCGCAGCACTGACAAATCTCTCAACCATGAACTTTCTGCACTCCCTGCCCAATCCCCCAAAGTCACCTTAACATTTTAACACACATCAAAGAGGGGTGAAGACGAAATACAGAGACACGGAAAAGCTTTAGTCACAGTTCAAAGCATCATGTGAAGTGTGAGTGAAGGAGAGATGAAGAAAGAGCGTCAGAGGGAGAGACAGTCAATGAGGAACAATCTTAACTTCAAACACAGGCAGATTAACCTTACAGCCCCCCTCACAGCGGCACAGTGTTACTGTCAAAAGACTCAGAGCCATTAGTGAGGGTTTGGTACCATCGTCTGAATACAAAGCATCATAGAAAAAGGCCTTATGAAATTCACATGCAGGGCATTGCTGTGATTTGTCATGTGACTCCTCATGAACAACCTGCCCAGAGGTGTGACAAGAGAGAACGGAACAGCTGTTCCAAGGTCAACGGAAACAGCCAATGCTTGAAGTGAAAAAAAAATGGCTGTACTCCATGGCATTGACATATTGACATGCTGACATGCTGACACGTTGACATGCTGACATGTTGACATGCTGACATGCTGACATGTTGACATGCCTAGCACCTGGAAAATAGAAGGACACGGTATCAAAGGATTGTTTCAGTTATTTCAGTAACTGTGCAGCTTTTGGCAGAGTATACAATCAAAATAAAGATGAATTGAAGCGCATTGAAGAACTGAAAAGTAGTGTCCAAAAACAGCTAATCAATTTTGGCAGTACCACAAAAAAAGTTGTTGCACCGTGAAAATGTAAATGTCCTCAGAATGGTGTCTACCTGGTGAAATGTCTTCTGACATAAGTGGTTTCCCACTTTGTGTTTAATTTGTTGTGGATACCCACGGCCCACCAAGGGTGAACCCTTATGGTTTCATCAGAGACCTTCAGAAATTCTTTAGCACCTCCCATAGGTCAGATAATCAGCTTTAATGGACATATGTCCAAAAATATAGGACGGTTAACTCAAAGCCAACCTTCACATCAGGTGGTAGCCTTTTTAGAGGTGCAGGTGATCATCTCTCCTCATCCACAATGATGTCTGATGTCACTGTCTACATTAGAGGAATCCTTACCTCCATCTGTGCCTCTCAGACACCCTGGTGTTGTTGAAGGGACCAAGAAAGCATCAGTGGAAAATGTTATGATCAGTGTCTGCTTGCTGCTTTTCCACAAATATGGTGCTGGTGCTGGAGACAGTGGAGGTTCCTAGTAGCACGGATTTCCACAACCGCAGCCAAATATACAAAAACAGCCAAATATACAAATATGGCCAAATATACAAATACAGCCAAATATACAAATACAGCCAAATAAACAAATACAGCCAATTGATCTCCTGCCAGCAAGACTGTTGCTTACACTGTGCAAGCACTACAAATTCCAAAAACGTTCATTCAAAACTATTTAATAATGGCCGGAACAATGTGCAGCGTTAGTGGTCACATGGTGTAAGAGACAACTTCATCTGAATAATGTTCAGTTCATTTTGTATCCAAAGTTAGCATGCGTTGGTAATTTGCTGTTGATAACGTTTGGATTTTGATGAGAATAGTTCATATCTAATATAGCTGTCATATGTTTGGGTCATAAGACATTAGTGTCATAAGACCTGTTATGTCATATTGTTGTCTAGAAGTTGCCATAATTGTTGACATGATGAAGAGAGAGAAGGACTTTTGATTGGCCTCACGTTCTGGCAAACTATCAGATGAATCAGGAAATGGAGGCAGGGCCTGGTCTACCTTGTTCTGACTGGGAGGGAACTGTGGACCTCCACTGAGGATTTAGTGACAGTCGCAGGGGCACTTTTAGGAACCTGATCAATATGCCTTCTGGACATATTGACCCTGGCTTCCAGAGGCAGGGTCAGAGGAAGATTTGCCCATCTGTCTGGCAGAGGTCACTGAGGTAGTTAAGAGCTCCTTGGCGGTGTGGTGTCGGAGAAGGATGAGATTTGTCTCTGCTGAAGGCTCTGGATGTTGTCAGGGTTGCTTGGCTTAGGCACCTTTTCAATGTCACATGGAGGTCGCGGACAGTGCCAAGAGATTGGCAGATTTGGTCCAATTGCAGAGCCAAAGTCTATCAGTGGATTTACATGACATTTGGAAAAAGTCTATTCATTGCTTTTGTTTTGTTTGTTTTATTTTATATATATATTATATTCTGTACTTCTTTTTATCATTATTTTTGTTATTGTTTTTGTTATTGTTGTTATCAGCTGCTAGATGACTTGAATTTCTTTCAGGATTAATAAAGTATCTATCTATCTATCTATCTATCTATCTATCTATCTATCTATCTATCTATCTATCTATCTATCTATCTATCTATCCATCCATCCATCCATCCATCCATCCATCCATCCATCCATCCATCCAGAACAATTCTTCCCTGCCTAATGTATACTGGCACAACAACATGATTAAGCTCTTTGGCCATATCAAAATGTAACTATAGTTCGTTTGCAACAGTGTATGTTAACCCGCTGAATGTCAGCGTGCTGGAAATGAGGCTGGTGATGGATGGGAAGGCATTGGTAATATGGTCTGTGAATTTTGTCCGCATGCCCTTCATTCACTTCACCCCACCTGGTCTACAAATCAGCCCACTTCTGTTTGTGCCATCTCCTTTGTTGTTGTCAGGGTATTGCTTGGATACTTGCATTGCGTAGACTCACAGAGCAGATAAATTAATTTTGCAGAATCCAATTTGGGAAATTGACCCCAGAGGCTACTTCAACTGCCCAACATTCGATCAAAAATTGTGACAGGATTAATCAGAACTTCAGATAGCAGCAGTGCACAAATCAGTATGAGCTAATCAAGCTGATACTTGGCCAGACTATGAAATCCATCCATCAATCCGTCCAAATTTGGACATAAAAACAGGAATGAATCCTACAGTGAGCTTGAGGTCAGTGGGCTGCAGAGGAGTTGGATATGCTTTTAAGAATGTGATCAGTAAGGGAAATTCAGTACAGATGAAAAAATACTTGCTTAACTGACTATGACAACTATCAAGACTGTAGTAATGGGTTACATGAAGAGAATATTGAATAGCCAGTTACATTCGACTGACAGGAAGCAGTGTGGTGCATTTTTTGCCATAAAAGCTGATAAACTACTGGTGGTGGTTAGAACAGGAAATTATATTTGGGAGGTTGATTTTGTGTAATTCCGTCCTTAATGATGATAAATCTACTCTTGAGAGTTTCTTCAAATAGTCAAGGCGTAGGATGGAAAAGAGTAACATTTTTCCTGGAGGCTCATGATTATACAACATTATTCTTTGTCAGGTGTAAAAATGACATCAGTACAAGTCCTGTTCCTGTTTTACAAAATGTCAGTCCACACTATCCTCCAGTTCCCACAATTTTCATTGTGGAATGTAAATCCTAAAGATATGATGGTTTTTCCATGTTGGTTATGCAATCCTGTGCCCTCCACAGAGGAAATAATTATTTTAGATTTGCCCCAGACAGAATGAAAAAGGCATTCTGAAAATATGGAAAGTATTGGAAAGTATGGTACGGACAAAATTATTGCTGTGAATGATTAATAAAGTTGTGATTAGTGGCAACAGCATAATCCAAGTGAACAGCACAAATGCCAGGAAACTAGTAAAAAGCAGTGAAGGGAAAAAAAAGTTCAAAATATTATTCATTTTTTCTACTTGACTCAACATTGATGCTGTTACGTCCTTACCTTTGTTGCCATATTTTTTCAGTCCTCTGCAGTAAGGCCCCAAAATAAGTAATGCATAAACCCAAACACTATTTCCTGTTATAATTCAACAAATCAAACCAAACCATATCAGTTTACAGTAATTTCACATTGTGTGCGTGTGGTTGTTTCATTTATACTTATCATACTTAAAGTGCAGATACACACAAAACACACAGCATCTTCTGCCATCTACGTAAGTGCTGCGGTCCCCTCTCTCGCTCTCTCTCTGTCTTTCTCAAGCTCACTTGAGGGAAGGTCACTGCTACTTAGCCCAGCGCTGCCCATCTGCACTTGTCACATAGTATCTGCTCTCTGTGGCTAAGTTGGCAGAAAATAGCCCTGGGAACAGAGAGCACTCTGGGATCCAGAGAAAAGAGGTGGAGTGAATGAATCATCACATAGACCTGATGGCCCAGGAATAGCTTAAAGCTACCTAAATGTAAACATAAACTTATAGCAGTTTACACCAGAGGTGGCAAATAAATAAATGTAAATGATTAGTACAGATATGTAAGTACTTACTCAGTGGCAGAACAGTGATATGGCGATTGACGAGGAGAATTAAATTGAAACTTTTTGGGGGGTTTACTTTTTGGATAAACCTCACTAACTCACCCAATAGTGATTAGAAAAAATAAAACAAAATAAATTCATTTTATTTTATTGCTACAAACCAAATGATGGAAATGAGTTGCAGGCTGCATAATCCTGAAACTTTTTTTTCTCCCATTTTTAATTGAAAAAGTGGGGGCTCGACTAATGACACTGACAGTTCTTGTTTATTTTTAATCATGCAAACGTGTAAAACTACAATCATCTGACACTGTTTTATTTCAAGTCAAAATGTTCTTCTGCTGTCTCTCAATTATTGTGTGTGTTGAGCCAATATCCAATTCTGAGTGTGTGAATGAGTGATTGTGTGTTTGTGTCAGCTATATGAAAGGCTTCAGTAATCAGACCTGGCTTCTCCCAGTCAATGCTGAGATTGGTTCCAGCCTACCATGACCCTGAACAGTAATAAGCCAGTGAGCCAAATAAATTATTAAATGGTCTGTCATTAAAGTGGCTTTACTCTCACAACAAACAGCACACACTTTATGTGGTTTTTATTGGCAAACATTCATGAAATTAAATATTAAAATGATTCTCAGGATATGCATGGCCAAGGTTTTTCTTCCTCCAACGACGTGATCTGTACTGAATATACACGTGTATCTGCACCTGCACTGTTTCAGTGTCCTTGAGCAAACCTCTTAAGCTACATGAGTGATATCTGACCTTTCCATTGAATAGTAATTAAGAAACAGAAATGAATGCTCTATTGGGACACAATTTGGCAGGACTCCAACCCATTGGCCCAGAGAGGTCTGGGTTGGGAGGTGAAACCAAGAATAGAATCAAAGACCCACATGATGGAGTCAACCTCTGTCTGTCTTAAATGAGTTCATTTTAATCAATTTAAGCATCGAAATTATTATAAATTTCCCAAAACAACTGATCCCGATATTTGGATTTCTAAACAAAATGGTAATAAAAAAGAAGAAAGTATGAGCTGGTGTGTAACAATCAATAAGACAGGCCAGTGAGGAAATGTAATAAAACACAAAAGAATAGGATGGCTGGACCCACTGTTGTTCCCCAGCCATCACAGATATTACTCCATTTTAATTAGTGTATGGTTGGAAAGTGATGGGTGTCTTGGCGCTATAAAGCAAAACGAGGAAGAAGGTCCAAGCTGAGTTACAAATGATAAGTCCTGGATCTGCCAGCAAAGCTCCACTCCTTGGGTGTGTTGTTGTGGATAAGACTGTTCCAGCTGAAACAATGTTCAATGGGAGATGAATGCTTGAGGAATATAAACAATGAGTGGTATTTAAAAAAAAATCAGATGCTATAAGAAATAACATTCTTTATTCAATCACAATTACCAAAAAAAGAAATTCCAAGTATTGGCTTGTGTAAAAAACAGACTTTCCTCTCTTTCAATTCTGTCACTTCTCACTCTAAGGTGAGGAATTTAACAAACAACACAAACACACACACACACACACATATACATACAGTATCTAAACCATGACATTCTTCACATGGCTCAAAATAAATAATCTCTCAAACATGCATGAACAAACACAACTGCGACCTATGAACACGGTAATGAAAAACCGTGGTAGTGGAGGGGTTAATGGCAAAGTCCATTTTCTGACAGTTTGAAAATGGCACATCAAATGTAGATTATGTTGGTGGCAGTGAATTGTTTAGCATGTACCAGTGCATAAATCATTTGCATTTTCACTACCAGTTACTTACTTCTACCAAGTTCAATTTCTAAAAAATAAATACATGTAGTAGGCTACTACTGACAAACGACACTTTGTGACACAAAAACATGTTCATGCCAGGGAGGAAACATTATTGAGGAAAGTAAGCGGACACTTAGCTGTGAATAATATCTTAATAAGAGTTTTACACACTCTAATTCAATCCAAGAACGCAATGCGGTTATTTTAATTAAAATGCTTTAACACAAGGCAGAAAAAATCCAACTGTCCACCAGAAAGAAAATTGCTCTAACACTAATTACGGCTTGAATTGATAGACTCGGTCTTCACAGAAAATTACAATTATTGCATTTGGAATTAGTGCCAATTAGTGAATGAGAACTTGAGTTTATATATGCAGTTCAATGGATGCAAATGAGTGATCTTATGCCTTGTTACATTTCTAATACTTTGGGGATCCACTTAGAGATAGCGCTATTAAATAATATAGTTTATCATAAAATGTTACCATTACTTAATTACATACAACATAAATGCTTTGGGAGTAAAAAAAAAAAACAATGTTACAATGTGGCATTCATCAAACTGGACACTTATCCCGCTCCAACCTTTTCCCGAAAAATCACTATAATTCATAACAAACATTAGAAAAATGGGAGATCCGTGACACGAGAACATACTGGAGCACATTCGACCGGTGGTTGGCTGATTATTTTGAAGAATTCACTTTTGGTTTTGGCAAGACTCTGTCGCTAATGATGGAAGTGAAGTGAGCCACACAGCTATCGCACGCACAAACATTGATAAGACTGAATACATAATAAAAAAAACTTGCTATCCTAAAATCTCGCTCTTCACAGAAAGGCTAAATTGCATACTGTAAAAGGTAAGGAATCAATGTTTGGACTACTATTAAAACATTATATATTATTTTTCACATAAATAAGTCAGCTGATTTGAATTCTGTTATCGTCAGACAGGATATCTGGCATTCCCTCCTTTTTGGGATGAGCAGAGCTATTCCTTCCTCTTCGGGATCGTTAGCTACTGCTGTTGTCCAGTTGTGACCTTGTTGCGTTTCAGCTCCTATGCAGAAACATCCGCGAGTCACCTTGTTCTCCGCGCTGCGCATTGAGACATCACAGTGCAAGACTGTAGAAATGGGCAAGCTTACATTTACCAAACCACGTCAGAGAAACTGTCAGCTGTCTGGAGCGAGCATGACTCATTGTTTTGTGTGAATCCTCACTGCAACAAACTGACGACTCCTCTGCACTAAGTCCTGCACATGAGAACGTCCGCAAAGGGCCCCAGGAGGTTCTTGTTGAAGATACACCTGACCCACACCAGGTACGTGGTGAAGGGCTTAATGTTCTCAGAAAAGGTGTAGTTCTGCTGGGGAAGGATATAAGGCATGTAGGTGTTCTCTCCTTGCTCCTGGATCCACACCTCATACTTCACCTCTCTCACCTTCAGGTACTTCAGATTCCACGGGATCTGCCAGGAAACTGTGAGTTTAGCCTCGCTGCTGGTTTGCACTGAGGTCTGACAGTGTGCTTCTCTGACCCGGCCGGGGTGAACTGTGCTGGCCGGCTTGTTCTTCTTCAAGTTAGGCTTGGTCTTCAAGCCCTCTCTGATGACGTCAAGGAATGAAGGGATGTCCACCAAAGTGTCCTGGTAGATTCGGAAGAGCCACTCCGGGTTGCGGCAGCACAGGTGCCTGGGGATATCTTTGCTGGTAAGTATTCGCTCCTGCTCCTCCTTCTCCAGGTGAACAATGCCTCCCTGTTCCCAGGGTCTGTCTGGGTGGGTGACCGTGTTCTCCTCGATGGCGTTCCTCCAGGAGACATAGTGAAGGTCCATGCCTGGAAGGGAGGCCAGGGTTTTGTATGGGGTGTACTGCTCTGGGTTCACAGCAAAGGGGAAAAGCTCCACCACAGCAGCTCCTCTGGGGAGGAAGAGCGACGTTATGAGCTGTGCGCCATGCATACTAACCAACATGGATGCACCGCTGATCACCTGGACAATACTGGGGAAAGACTGTTCCTGCAGGGATACAGTGACCACTCTCATCTGAAACTCTTGGGCCAGTGCCATGATTAGCTCTGCCTCATTCAGAATCAGCCTTGTTGTTGAGCGACTGAACACAACTATGTATTCATCCTTCTTGTCTTTATCTTTTTCGTCCTCAGCACTCGCTCCATCCTTCTCCAACTCCTCCACCCTGGTGATGTTCATCCTCTCCATCAGAGCCCTAGCAAACTGACGGATTTCATTCCCGGAAACCAGGATGTTGGCTTTGGGACCCTGAGGCTGGACAAAACCATACTGGTACCAGGTGGTCATCTTGGACAAACCAACATACGACTTAGTAAAACACATTAACTTGCCAAAGTTTTTCAGCTGCTGTTTGAGCAATGGCTGCTTGCTGCTAAGAAGTCGATAGAGGTCAAAGTGCGGACCTTCACCCCAACCCTCCATTAAAACCAAGCGTGCTTCATCGTCCAGGTCCAAATACTGCTTCATGGTGTAGAATGCTGGTAGCAGGTCATCGTGGAAAACGTGCATGAGGTTATCAGGATTGAAGCGGTTTAAAATCAATGTGACATCTGGCACGAACACAGGCTTGGGCATGAACTTTAACGCAGCAGCTGGGAGCTCTAAAAAGTTGAAGTACTGCGTGTTGTGATCTTCTACTGAGGACAAATCCAGCAGGGCAGGCTGGAAACGCCTGGATCCCAGATTAGGCAACATGACAGAGGAATTCGAGTGGAAGAACACAAACTCCTCTGCCTCTGAGCAGTAGCAGAGGTAGTCAAAGCGGCAGATGCGGTCAGTGTGCATCTTGCCAGTGCACACCATACGAGTGCCATGTTCCTGGAGAGCCTGCAGGGCTACATGGTAGTCGATGTGGGCCTGAGAGAGCTCCTGAGACTGACGTGTCATGTGCAGCTCCTCCTCCAGCAAGGTGGCGTGCTCACTCAGCTTGGAATACTTCCAAAGCAGCGCTGCAACCACGGACACCAGGAGCCCATTAAGGAGCGCACCCACGCTCATTCTGCAGCCTGCCACTGAAGCCCGCATCACTCCTGCTGAGGACTCCAACTGACCTCCGACCTCAGGGGGAGGCGCCGATACATCCGCCACCAGGCAATGACTTGGAGAGAAGAGAGAATCGGGCAGAGGGGGAGAAGAATGGGGGTGGGGAGGGGGTTGAGGAAACAAGGTCGAGGAGGAGGAAAAGGCAGAGTGGAAGCCAGAGATGAAAAGAGGAGAGCGGGGTGAGGGAGGGGGGAGAGCAGACAGTAAGTTACAAACATATAAATTATGCAATCTCAGCATAATGACAGTGCTAACGGAATCTAACAAAACTACAGATTTCAGTCTATAGTCCTGCAGTGCTATTGATGTAACCAATACAATCCAGCTGTTAACAGACTGGAGAGCTCTCTCACCTTTGGAAATGATGGATGTTTACCTTGGCAAATAAATGAGGCATTTTTCTAGCCTTCCGTCCCCTCCCATCTTTCCTGGATACGTCAAGACAAATTACATACTGGGAAGTTACACAGAAAGGGAAGAGAATATTGCTCTCTACTCTTCTCATCTGCATATTGAGAGAACAAGTGAGTCATTGAGAGACTAAATAAAACCAGCAGCTAGTGGCAGCTGACTGCAAACACATGCAACTTGCATGCTAAATACCGAACTAAGGGCTTAAGTAATTAAGGCTGAAAAACAATACTTGCGATTTTATTCTTGATCTAAATATGAAGGTGACTGTGAGAGGTGCGTACATATCAACAAAAACATATTGGAAGCAGGGGATGGTTGGTTCAAATGTAAAGTAAGGAGAATCTCCTCCTCCTTGAGGATGTTCTAAGGTTACAGAGTAAACTCCCCCATACAGACGTACTATGACTTTAAAGACAAGATGTCTATCAAAGAAGTGGTGAATTAGTTTGTTTAGGTTTTCTGTATGCGGAGCGTGAGGGCAAACTCCTAAAGCCTTTTCTACATTTGATTCATCCCCCTGTTGAATAACAAATAAGAAATGTCTCCCTCTTCCTTGCTTCTCTGATTTAGAGGATGAAATTACCATCGCCTTCTCCGTCAACTGTATACCTCTTTTATCGCTGCCCCTGTTAACAGGCTATTTGTGACCTTCTGCGCCTCATACAGACTTCTAGGACATGTTTCTCCTTGTGTTTTTGCAAAGAATATTGGTGCCATACATAAGGTCAAATAAGAGAAGACAACAGTCTCGACATACTTAAACACAATTCATACATCCGTTCAAGCAGACGTCAAGAACAGGCTGATATGAGCTATATATTGCATTTGAGAGGCTACGATACTTAACATCCACTTAACAATTTGAAGGATTTGAGTATTTTCTGTTTTGCCAGTGTATTAGAATATTCAGCTGACGAATGTGTTCATAACCACTAATAATACAGCATTGTCACTGTAATTGTTCACTCATCCAGCCTTGTGTGTGTAGTACAGATTTTTCTACTGCCCGGAGCGCTTCCAACACACAGGGCCGAAGGGCTCTGTTTACATTTCTTTGTCCCTGTAAAGATGAGCTGTGATAGGCTAGTAAACACAATCACCAGGACTGTCACAAATACTCGCTTATGATCGACTACTTACAGATGAAAAAAATCCTTGAGTACAATTTCACATTGTCCAGTACTTTGCAATTCCGTCACAGCCCAGTGGGTGGCAATAATGTGCCACAAGGTTGGCCCGACTACTGAACAAACCACAAGGAAAAAGACTATTCCGCTATATGGTGGAGGTCAACAACAAGTCTTTCTGCTTTGGTTTCCATTGGTCTTCGTTCCACCCCCTATGCTGTGTGCACTGATTGAACACAACATGGAGGGGTGACCGTAACTTGTGCATAGACCAAGACTAGATTTCATATTTATGACTTCTACAGTTGTTTAGGTTAAGCTACATTGTCCTCACAGGGACACAGGACGTTGCACAAAAGTAAGGAGATACTCATACAGTTGATCCCCCCTGCTTTTACCCTTTGTCCACATCTCTTCCTAGCCTTCTGCTTTTCTGTGTGGGCATGGGTCACCATTGTAAGACGGACTCAAAATGTCATCCTTGTATTGATGCATAAGCATTGATATGATACCTGGACATAAATCTCTCTTCACTCACTTTTGCAGCTGTTCTATTCAGATGCTGCTCTCTGGTTCTCTCAGTGCTCATTTTTATACACCATCTCATTCTGATCTCAGTTACTGACCTAGAATTTGCACTTTTACCTTTTCACTCAACTACTTGTCACACTGTTTCTCCTTGTTCCATTTTCTTTGTGCTCCGTATCTCTGCTTTGCAGGGACTATTTTTGACACCCCAACAAGTACATTATGTGACAGGCTACAGGGTCAGTCAAAATTGCAGTGAATACGCAACAGCACTATGAACAGGTGACAACACTGCAATGTACAGCTACTCAAGAAAAGAGCGAATGGCGGGTGCTATGACAACACAAAGCTGAATGCACAGCAAGACTCAGAAACATCACAGTAACTTTGAAACATGCAGTTATACAAAATTAGTTTTCATTGATTATATTTTTTTTGCAGATTATGAATCTCGCACTTCACAACACAGTGTGACATTTTCAAACTCAAAGTGATGCTGATTACATGTCTTTATGATGGAGGCCCACAATTAGCAAACACCTGGGTGGGTGATATCTGCCTTAGATTTTTCAAGCTCATAAAAATGGAGGTTTCTTAATCACACACAGGCACTCTGGTGGTTTGCCTAAAACATGGTTATTTTTTGTTTAGAATTGTGTAAACATAAATTACAAGGTTGACATACAAACATGTATGAATACATTTTTCTCCTTTTTAGATTAAAATATTTAAAAATAGCATATTCAATTTTATAAAGAGAACAACGTTTATGTTTGCATAAATATGAAGGTAATTGACAGTTTCTTATTTGTTAATGTCACTGTACATTATACTCAGACCTTCATGTAGCAGCACCATCACAATGTCTGGATGCAATTTCAACAGTTATGGATATACAAAGATGTGAATAATAAATGTAACACCTCTTAATAATGAGTTTGAATGACACTTATTTTTCGATTTCATTTGGTCTGAGTGAAATGATTGGATGGGTTTATTTCAGGATTACTAGAGCTACACGCATTGGTTTTATAAGATTCTTTTTTAGAGCATTTGATTTTTTTTTCATGCTTTCAGGATCTTCAGTGTTTCCACAAAAAATGACAGACCATAACGGGCTCATGTGCTGACCTATTGTTCCCTATGACAAAGTCAGGGAAAAAATCATGATCCTGTTGATCTGAATTCAAGGATGGACACAGCAATTTATTTAATGATCCAATGGTCAGCTTCTTTGCATTAAAAAGGTTTGTCCTGACTTATGAAAAAAACATGAACTGCACAGAAACCTGGTCTGCTGTTAAAAGCTATCTCCTAAAACAAAATGTTGCGGCGAGGCACAGAGGATGCGAATATTACCTTCATACTGCGTGATATTGCCTAGGTGCTGACGCAGCAGCTAAAATGAAGTGAAATGATGTGTGCAGCTAACATGAGGGCGACGCTATGCATGCTCCTTCAATCTGCAAGGAAAAGGGCAGCTCTAGCAGCGCTGTTTAATCCCTCTCACTGCATACTGCTTCCCACAGGGATGCATGCGGACGCCCAATGTAATTTATCAGTGCCAAGAAACCCAATGCTTTCAAATGTCAAAGCAACACACAAAAAACTGTTACACTCTCTCATTTGCATCATGTGCCACAGAGATCTGCACACTGTAAGATGCTGCATGCCTGTTTTTGTTTAATACATTCCATTTATAGTTGTCTAAGAAGAAACTCTGCCATCAAGGTCATGGTTGACCAAGATAAGGCTTCCAAGGCTTGAATCAAGGGCAACTGGACTTAGTTGAAGACACTTGAACAGAAGAAGCCCTTTGAATGAGAAGCAAAATTTCTTCAAGCATCTTCAACCAAGCCCAGTTGCCCTGGATTCAACCCCCCATGGATTCCATTTACAGGTCACAAGTTAAAGCATTCCCAGCAGTCATTGGGCAGAAGGCACGGTACATGTTGGACCTGTCACCAGTCCTTGTTGGGGTGCGCTAACATGGACAAGCAGTATAGACGATGGATGGAAATTAAGGCATTACCTGCCGTTATGAATGAGAATGCCTACATCTTAATCCATGATCAAACACATCCTTGAATCTGATATGCTTATTTGTGTAACAGCTGACATCCATATAATGTGACCTTGAAGATATGTTTTGTACATCATGAGCTGGGTGAAGGATGAAGACAGCGCCCGAGAATAGAAATGTTCAAGTTAGGAAAAGGTCACTGCACTTCCAAATATGATTCATGTAAGCAGCAAAGTGTTTCTCTAGCAATGCCGACAATGAGGAAGGACTTCATCCTTACATTCACAAAAACATACAGCAAAACCCAGTTTTCTTGCTCAAAGTCAGTCAAAGTACTGTAATACACACAGCATTTATTATCCTGTCAAAAACCTGCCTTGTGACATTAAGACAGAGAACAGGCAGCGAACATTATTTCCTCTCGGCAGCCAAAAATTTTGACTGTATCAAAGTATGTATTTGTCTATTGCAGGTGCCATTTCAAATACATTATACATCAGGTATAATTCTTTTTGTTATTTCCCCTCGATTTTATAATGCAATACGGTAGAAAGAGTACGCATCCGCTGCAAATGTGCAAAGGTTTCAAATTAGACCCTGCACATAAGAGATGCGAATGCAATGGGAGCTGTCACCATCCACAGTCACTAAGCCTGACATATTAGTGGAGCCTGCTGATTTAATTTCTATACACACTCTGTCCAGCAGAGCAGTTTATGGCCAAAATTATTCCTATTGCAGCGAGGGCTTCAAATTTTCACATATTAGAGCCAAACATTTGAGCTCATGCCCACTCAATCATGGATGCACAAAACACTTTATTCATCAGTCGCTATTTCCATGTAGTGACCGGTATTTTTTGCATAAATGTAATTTCAGCGTGTTTTATAAATTGTTTTCCACATAGGATATATATTGTTCTCACAAAGCACCATCACACAGCATTGCCGGCGATAGATGAGTCTATTTGTGCATTTTAACAATATAAATCTGCTTCGATATGGCTGTTTTATTTATGGTCTATTCAAGGCGACCGCACTCCCTCGTAAAGTCTTTATGCACAACATGTCTCTGGGCCTCTTACTTCCCGTCTGTCAATCACTGCTCCCTCAGTGCCGCCTTTTCAGACTGACACTATAGCTCTACCATCCCCAGTGTTACTGGTTAGCATATCTGTTTGCTCTGGAGATGATAAGCACCCCAATGATGTGGTGGCAGTGCAGTGCAGGGCAGCCTGGAGAGTCTAATGCATTTTAATGAGAATCCTCGAAAGCCAAAGCTGAGGGGCTATGGGAGGCGAGCAGCAGCGATAGCAATAGCTGTTGCTGCTCATTTGGTCCATGGTGCTCATCATTCCTAGCAAGTAAAGCTTCACTCTCTTTCTCTCAATTTCTTCCCCTTTCCCCCGTGAAACACTGCAGAGAACCTCCACATCCCCTCAAAAACAAACAAACAAACAGGTCTCGCATTGTTTCTTTTTTGCCTCCACCCATTCTCCTTCCCTGTAGCCACTTGATTGCTGATATCTTCTGGTCCTGATGACGTGTCCCTACTCGTTGTCATCTTTATTCTTACACCAAATGTGGCCTGTCAGGTTGCATAAAGCTGCTCGGTCTTCACAATGGCGCTGGGGAGAATTAATGGCCCAGCAGCCATTATCTGGTTGTACATAGACAATTCTCATAGCCTCTCGCTCTCTCTGAATGTTTTTTCTGCTTTTGGACAGACAGGCAGACTGTTACAGTTATATAGTGCAATTGCAGCTCATCTGGTGGTGAAAAAGAGGCTGCTGCTTTCTACTGACTAGCCATGATTGTCACAAAAATGCCAATAGTCTATGTGGGACACATCATGTGCCTGATTACACAATTATGCCACACTACGATTGTGATTATCTGGCTGATTGATTACCTACTGGCTAACAGCATTTTGTCCTTCTCCGTAGAACAATGACCCACAATTCTCTGTGAAATATAGCAGTTGTAAGGCCGTGACTTATAACACACAGTACTGTGTCTTTCTCTCATGGGGCACATGGGAAACAGAGGATGATGCAGACAAATCTGTGTGTGTGTGTGTGTGTGTGTGTGTGTGTGAGTGCATGCATGCAAGTGACAGTCAAAAAAAGAGGCACAAAGTGAGAAGGACATCCTCTGAAAACACAGCAGCACCGCCCCAGGACAACATGCAATACTCCACAGGAACAGACATAGAATACTAAGGATGGATAGGCATTTAAAGATATCTGCAAGTGTGGAGCCTCCAAAGCTGCTGCTCCATGAATTCTGGCACTTCTGATCTGAGAATGAAACCGAGAAACACATCCAAAAGTTTTTCATCTGAAACAATCGAGAACATTTGAGTGTACACCATTCAGGAGAGAAGCAGAAAACTGTTTGTATTTACACTTACACGCATTTGGCAGCCGCTTTTATCTTAATTGACTGATAAGTGAGAAACAATAAGATAAGTGAGAATAAATAAGTTTGCTAAGTTAAGGAGTTTGCAGCAAAGTCATAGTGGCAATCAAGTCATTAGTCACTAAGCTACTATACAACTCAAGATTGATTGAGTGCAATTTCTGCCCCCTGCTTTTTTTGGTGTGCGCAAGACGTCACTCGACAGTAGAACGTAATGACCTGGTGAGAGTGTAGGGCTGAATGGGTGCATTCATGCATGATTCATGGTTGCAGGGTTTCTCAGGCTGGCCACTGTGTGTCCAGTTTTCAAATACTCATAGTACATTTTTTTGTGAACACAGTAGCTTGACTAACAATGGACTTAGCCTCAGTTAATGCGTAAGCTCCTCTGACACATCCACACAGTATCAGTATATAGAGCATGGTACATGGAACAGCGTCTAGATGACACTAAGAAGAAGACATGTCCAAGCAATCAGTAGTGTGTAAGCAATGTGTACTGACAGACAAAAAGAGAAGCCGGCGAGAAAACACAAAAATGAAAGCCTATTTCAAACACTTAAAAACAAAACATAACACATTAGTTTTGATGGCTATCCATCATTTTGCTTACATGTTAATGTCGTTCTATCAGAAATGTGTTTGTTTGAAATGGGAGGGCAGTTGTATTTCAGATATAATGTAATTACAATTTCAGTATTGTAGTTATAAGCGTATCCATGATTCATCTTTCCAAAATATGTCCTAGTATTTAAAGTGCATTAACGTGTACCAAGTCCCATGACAGAAACCTTTGATTTAATTTCATAAGGTGACATGAGCAAAAAACACTGATGCACTTTGCTATTTTAATACTTCAAAGGAATACGACTTGTTCGTAATTTACTTCTGAAAGTTGCAGGTTGTGAAACATATACTGTAAGGTGAGTGCTGGCGGTGTGACTGAAAGGAATGAAATTAATTCCACTCTGTACAGAGGGGATTTGGAAATACACACAATTCCAGTTATTTTAGGGAAGAGGTGACTGGTATATTTTCTCCTTGGCAAAGCACAGGTATTAAGAGAGGGGGCTGCAATGTCTCTGTTAAATAAGTCAACTTGTTAGTTTTGCAGATTGGTAAGAATATCTTTGAATTATTCCCAAAAATACTGAAATGTAGATGCAAACGTGTAGCATTGACTAATCCAGATCTGTAACACCATTGATAAGACCGGCTGAACTTTCTCTTTCATAACAGATACACATGGTAGAGACAAATTTCCTCCATGCCACTTTTTGTAATATTATATTTGATCTCTCTCTCTCTTGCTCGCTCGCTCTATGT
Source organism: Brotula barbata (assembly GCA_900303265.1). NCBI lineage: Eukaryota > Metazoa > Chordata > Actinopteri > Ophidiiformes > Ophidiidae > Brotula > Brotula barbata. Next base: position 74,050 of record OMNV01008483.1, read on the forward strand.
GTCCAAGGGGAGGCAAATCAAAAATTCTATATCTTAATTTCTTTTTTAATAAAGTGACTGCGTGTGGTAAACCTAAAAGTGAGTTGTTTGCCCTAACGTGTACTCAATTTCCAATCAATTTAAACCAGTGGGAAAAAAGCCCACCCAATCAAAGCTTTCAATGCCGTATTAGAGTGAATAGAGCGTACAGTATACAGAGCTGGGTACATAGATGCAGTGAGGGAGTAAACTACATTCCAGTAAATCAAACCTTTGTATTATTGGAATAAAGTTCATCTACACTGTTTAGGGCAACAAAATAGTAATTAACATAGAGTAAGAAAACTTCTACAATTGTCAGCCGCTTGTCTGGCCAAATTTCTATTGTTTATATTGATGTTCATATAGCCATGACTATCTTCACATATCACTTTTACATATAAATGTTTGCAGATAGAAAACAAAAAAACGGACTGACTGAAATTATATATTTGATAACGTTCCAAATGTGTACCCCAGATACACATTTCACGGGTTTTGTGCACCGCTTTTGTGAATGCATACAGATATACGTATCTTTAAACTGAGGTACCAGTGGGCTGGACACTCTTCATTCATTTCACACATACAGTGACTACCAACACCTGCAAAACCCACACAAACTGACATGAAATCACTGATACAAAAGAAAAAAAATCAGAAACCTTAAAAGAACACGAATTCTTACCTTTTTTCTAACTGAAAACGTTGCTTTCGTCTTGAAGACAGTTGAAATGTTAGCTCAGCTAGACAGCATCAGTGCTTCAATATGTATCACAGGCAATCCAAGACGGGGACGGGAACAACAGTCACGGAGTGGACACCAAATCAGAAAACAGCAACAGGGACGGGGACTATAAAAAACCAAAAACAAGCAGCGTGTCCACTCTGAACCTTTTGCGTGAGACAGATAGAGGTTTTGGTGTGTTTACATGCTAACCTAGCTGTCAGAATGGAGACCGAAAGCAGCTGCTTGGAAACCCACACCGCTCCGCTGCTCCACACTCCACCCACTGCTCAGGGAAATCCCGCCTCCTCATCTCGCGAGAACGAGCGGTTTCTCTCTTTGCAACTGCTTCAATCTTTTTCTTCTTACTGCTATGAACCATTTAATCTGGAGAATGTTATGCATCAGTGTTTCTCAATCATTGTGCTAAGTAGTAATACTTTGAGTGCCCCCTGCTGGCAAACGAGGTGACTGGAACATTCTGCAAAAAATGAAATCAATTAAAAATGAATTCAATGTATGGATGTTCTATTATTGTGTCAAACTGTACTTCAATGAAATGGGTTTCACCAAGATGACTTTCAAGTTGAATAGTTCTCTGTTAAAGCGTGATCCTACCTCTTTTGGACATTAAATACAATTTATTCATCGTTAAAGCGAAAACAACTATACAAAGGTTTTTGAGGCCTATCTAAAGAAACCCAAAGGGTACAAATAAATATGATTTTAGTGACTTTAAGGAGGGGCGCCATTCACAGATTCGATCATAAGTTGCACAAATTACTTTAATAGGGCATTTATCTAAGAGCAGAATTTATGGCTCAGAGATATTAAATCAAGAAAATTGTACCATTAAATACAACATAAACATGAAATCAAGTTCATAAAGATCATCAGTGAATTTTATTGTGGAGTGTAATGTGATGTTAGAGGTAACTCAAACCACTTCTAGCAGACGGAAGAGATTGTATTTGTAGTCGTGCCCTGGGCCTATTATACTTTTAAAGTGATCAATGAAACCTTGAAATCCATTCTGTATTGAACTGCTCACTGGCTGAAAGACAATAAACCCAGGGGAGTCGTTTTCATATCAATTTACAATGGGAAACACTGTGGATCAAAGTTGCAGGAAATCATAGATGCATAGAGCTAAAAATAAATAGGAAATGAGTTCTAATATAGTAGTTCTAATATATGACAAAGATTCCGCCAAATTTAGGTAGAACTACTGGTCAATATCAAATAACTAGTGATACTTCATCTGGCTGGAAGAGCAAAATCATAAAAGACAAGCAAGCCTGTTTTGAATTTTTTGTTTTGGTCTTTTTTTTAATGAGGATTTATTTCATTAATATATGACAGGCATCGAGAGATCAACGTGAAATAACATCAGATAGCAAAAGAACAAATACTGTAGCTTCCTCCTTTTAACAAAATTCCTGTAGGGAGAAACAATCGCGCTTGTTCAGTACCAAGTCAATTGCTAAGCAACACTCCCATCTTGAGTTTGGTATATGAAACACAAGCAAGTCTCCATTTTTATGTGTGTTTAAAGGATAGTATCCAAGCTAGAATTAGTGAAGTATAGAACACAGTGGATTTACATATTTCAGCACTTTTTGAACTATGAAAGTATGTCATTTTTGCCATTAATTATGGTAAATCTATGGATGTTTAACAAGTTTTCTCATGATAAATATTTCCCTTGAAACATCTTGGCTATTGTCCACAAGACTAACATTCATTTTAGAGTGTGCTCTTTCCCTCCTGTCTATCTGCTGTCAGCGTAGCCTCCTTAAGTTACCTGGTCAGCCTGTAATAATGTGTATGTATATACAGTATTACAATTACAATTACAATTACAATTTGCATTTAGCAGAAGCTTTTATCCAAAGTGACGTACATATGAGAATTATAACAACACAAGCGAAGATCTATGCAGTAAATACAACCACAATAAGTGCCACAAGGCTCAGGTTCCGGTCTAAGGGATCAAGTTGCTTCGAGGCAGTGCTACATGGCAGTGCAAGGAGGCAAGACAAGGCAAGACAAAGTGCATATATGTATAATCTTAAAATTCAATTAAAACAAAAAGACAAAATTCAATCACTAAACATCTTTTTCTTTTTTTAGTAATAAATGTTAGTTGTATTTTAGTGCGTTCAATCCATAATTTAACAGAATGACATGAAGCAATATCAGAATTCAATGTGAACTGCCATCCACAAACTAATTCCTGTTGTGTCCTGACAGAGATAACGGTGGCTCCCCTTAGTGGTCACAGAAGGTTATCTGTCCTTTTCAAAGCGCTCTGAAAATCTGTCCCTAAGGGCCCCTCACCATAGTTGTATTACTCATACAGTCTCTCCTTCACTGTCTTCAGACAGTGAGTGAAGCCCTGCTGGCTTGCTGTTTGGAAAGACAAGAAGTGTATACATAGAGAAGTAAAATGTACATTTGCTTTGTCATTATGACAAAGGACAAGCAAATTTCATGGGGTATGGAAATTTACATTACACTCCATATAGGATTGACAATCAAGGATCTCTTAATCAATGTCTCATGATTCTTATCTTTCTTCTGCATTCACAAAGTCTGTAGCAATCTCGATCTGTGCCAATGTGTAGGTGTGTGCACATGAAGGTACAGTATATAGGTTTTAGTCTTCAGAGGCACATATTTACATTTCATTTAGCTTACTGCTGAGCATACGATTAGAGATAAATCTCCGACAATGTTATCTTATTCCCTAACCTCTGCATACAATAATAATGTGTGATTTTACACTTGACATGTCTTTCTTTCCAGTCGGCGATGGATATCCCAGGATTAAACCTAAGTCAGCAGGAGTATTATCCTTACGTCTACTACAAGATTGACTGCAACCTGTTGGACTTCAAGGTTTAATGCTTTTCCTTTCCTGTCATTATACTGAGTGCTCTGTTTTTCCTGGTGAACTTTACACATATGTCCAGCTTTTCATTGTCACCTCCTCCATCAAATGTTGGAATGACAGCATTGCATGCTCATTCCTTGTGCTTTAAGGGTATAACAAGTTTCTACCACTTTGATAACCATTGAACAAAAAAGACTTAAATGTTTTTGTTTACATTTGTGTATTTTTCTCTGAGTCACACAAACTGAAAGTAAAGATGGCTTTTACTGATGTCACAAGTAGAGAAATAGATCCGATTTACTTTATCATGAAGAGTTGTATATTTACTGTCATTCCACGTTGTGTTGTGCATATTGATGTTCACTGTTGGTATTCATAGATTTGTGTTGACAATATGATGATTGTACACATGGCAAACAGAACTGATCTATCTTTCTGAGACTGTGGATCACTCTTGCAGACATTATGTAACAAATATGAAATATGTGTGTGTGTTGTTGGCTCATGTTGTGTATATTTGCTGTCAAGAGGTATATATAAGTGATTATTGTGTAAGCCATTGATTGAATATGTCATGAAATATCTATAAATCAGTGAATTAATTAATAAACATTACATTTAATTCTGTATCGTTTATCCACTAATTTGAATTTGAGAAGCCGTTTGGGGGAGTATCCGCAGGAGAAGTCTTATAATGATATATAAACCTCTGCAATGATGGGAACTCATTTGAAATCCACACAGTCACGTTTCTGAAGGTCAAACTCCGCTGCAGGGCCTTCTGAGGTGACGAGGAAGATGGCAGACACTGCCATCATCAGGGCTCCAAGCTATGTGTCAGATCATTGGCATGAAGTGTTTCTGTGTATGAATATGAAGAAACAAAGTGTTTCAGTAAAAGAGATTGATGACATACTGCAAGTGCATAACAGTTACAGTTCTCAGAATTTTCACAGAATTTTACAGAGTTCACAGAATTTGAACAATTCTGACAAAATGGCTTTTTAGAATCTTTCTAATGGGACGTTAGTGGAATATCAGCATGCCTTTTTCAGACTACATTGTAGTCATAGATGGTTATTATACTGTAGCTCCTATATTTAGACAAACAATGGATTTAAAGCTATTTTATTTTCACTGATCCCACCTGAAATTTCCTTGGGGCGTAACAAAGTACAGTAGCCAGTAGGCGGCAATGTTGTATTGACATGAGTATGAAAACCTTGCGAACATCAAATTCATCCGAACGCTGCCACTGGTCCTGACTCTTATCTGAAACTTATTATCATAATTGTTATCATTATCATTGTTGTTGTTGTTGTTTTTGTTGTTGTTGTTACTCAAACAACAAAATTAACTGATCCTTTTAAAACTTAAAACAAACTTTTAATGGTAACAAGTTTAAAGTTGTCCTGTCAAAAAGGCCATGCATATAGACAAGAGAAGAAATGTAGGAGATGAAAGTAAGAGAACATTTTTTGAGGATGAGGACAGTCAGGTGACAAAATGCATGTTTGATGTATTCAGAGCATCTTTGCACTGCTGCTGAGTGTAATCACCAAGTGTCAGTATAATGTATGGAGATGTGGGTGTGTGTGTAACTGTAAATGATGAGTTCTAGTCCTGGGGCTTTCTGGCTCCCCTGACCTTCCTGCCTCTCCTCTGCCTCACCGCCTACTCACTCATTGATGGCGAGCGGGATCACTGTTCCATACAATCAGCTGCCTCATCTGACTCTGCTCAACCTTTGACCCAAGTGAACCTCACCCCAACCCCCAGCCACGCGACCCCCACGTCTCACTCTCTATGACATTTCATCTGAATAAGGGCTCCATTAAACAGGCCCCTTTCACTGTGTACTTGTGTGTGCAGAAAACACATGTAGAGATTTTTATGTAGTAGAGTGCATGGCCAAATGTGTGTGTGTGAGAGTGTGCATTGTACTGTATCATTTCCAAATAAGACAGAGAGAGAGAGATTTCTCTTGCACACTGAAAGCTTTGTTCACTGGTAGCATTCCTCTGACTTCATAGCACTGTACAGTATCAACAGTTTGGAATCATTCCAGCAAGCTGCACAATGGGCCACACTGTATCAATCTATGCACTGGACTGACAGTGGGACCTCTTCAGATAAAAGGGAAAAACATTGTAATTTATTACTATTGTCAGACACAAGAAGATTTAACTAAATACGTGCCGTGGAATCCATTTGCACATACATGGATTTGAGTCACCAGTTTACTATCTTGACATTTAACGCAACATAATCAAAGATTTGCAATTCTTTCTCTCTATGTCTACAAACAACATACAAGATCGTTACTAATCTAATCTCTGCTCTTCTTCACAAGGTTATTATAAAGGATTTGTCTGCCTCCTCCACTACTTGAACAGAGTCATAAATCAGTGCCACGCGGACCAGACTAAATACATCTTTATCAACACCTCCACAGCTATGCGAGCTGTTTTCTTGCTGATCCCCAGCTGTTGAGATCCATTTCATCTGATTCTGCAGAATCTGCCAAAGTGCAGTGTTGGAGACACCCACTAGTCATAGATAACAAATAGGGCCTTGTTTCACTGTGGTGCATTTTTCACTCTTATCGGTTTAGATGCTTTGTTCTTATCACTTAAAAGGATAATGATAATATAACACTACATTTTTCTAAACCCAAGCCAAGATGTTTACATCCATTTGAGTCTTCCTATTTGGGGTGGATTTTTCATAACATTCAATTTTTAGTCTTAGTGTTCTTCTTTTGCTGTTGTTGCTTTGTATGATTCTGTTTGTGTTTCATTTTCTTGCCGAGTGAAGGCCCCTCTTGCTGCAATGCTTATTCTTTTGTATCGTGGACTGATCATGTCCCTCAGATGTGTAGATGGTCCTCAGATGTCCCAACCTCCACAGTATGGTCATCTGAGGAGACAATGGAGCACAGCTCCTCCATCCATCCTCACCATCTCACTGTCTTATTGACCTTTCGGATTTACTGAGTTGACATAAAATCTTCTTACCTCTTCTTTTTTTATGCAGAGACTTTTCCTTTGTTGATGCATCTCCTCATTTTCCCTCAATTTTCTTGCTTTTTTTCCAGTTTTTTCTTGTCCCCCCTCCCCTTTTTTTGAACTACATTTTTTATTCTGATAGTTACAATAAAGACAGAAAGGAAGGAGAGAGGGGACAGGCCAGTGATGTCAGTGTGGTTCTATTATTTTCCCTTTATGGTAGCGAAGTGATGCACTGCAACTAATGCGTTTATCACATTGATAATCTCTGAATCGGTCAAAATTTAAACAGATAGCACCATTCTTATTTAATTTAGGATCACTCTGCATCCTAGATCATCTCAATTAACATTTGGCAGCTCCTGTTCCTATGTTATTTATTTTCAGTTATAATTTAAAATCCATTTGCTTACTGGAAATGGACAATAAGGATGACATGATTTTTTTAACCATTTTATAAAGTGATACTTTACTTTTAACAACTGTCAGACCATGCTAGTTGTAGACAAGAAACAGGATGAGCTCTGTGTGTGTGTGTGTGTGTGTACATGTAGGGCACTCACTGCAAGAGAGTCACCCAAGGCATAATTCCAAGGCTGTAATGAAAGCCAGGAAACCACTCCGGGATTAAATTTACTGCAGTTTTTTTGTTTGTTAAATCGTTATCCACCAGTAATGTGGCTAGAAGCAGACTGACATAACTGAACAATGATTTTGCTTTGAATCATCCTTTGTTAGGGTGGCACTTGTATGGGTGGATACTGATGGACTCATTTTTAAGAAAGTCAGTTCTAATAGATAATCGACATGGATTTACATATATTTTTCTGTCTCTTACTAAAAAGAGTGTATGCAGTGTAGCTCCAAGACTCACAATGCCTCTTTTAATTTCACTCATTTGTTTTTTTAGCGAGAACTAAATTAAGAAAACACAAGCTAATGAAAGTTGTTGACAGAATGCATTTTGATCAGAATGCTATCCAAAAGATCCGATCAGACCCCTGTGACAAGCATCCACTCAGAGATGAAACACAATCATGAGATAAAGAGTTAAAAACTCCATCTCATCTCCCCAGCCCTGCTCTTGCTCATGTGACTTTTCATTGGAGGTTGTGACTTTCTGTATTTGTGTACCTTCACCATTAACATGGAGAGTGACAGACCAAAAGAAAATGGATCAAGTTCCTCCAAGGAACAATAATTTTATGGCTAATTTACACTTTTCAGTCATGGTTGTTATGTCATAGATGCCATAGTGATTGATTATAGGCCTTTCCTATGGTTGACATTTTGATTTGATTATACACAGCTGTAGCTAATAATGTTTATAATGGCTGCATTCCATTCGGTGTGTAGTGCCAGGGCGCTGGTATTGTGCATGCTGCCTCACTGGCGTGGTTTACTGGCACATCTGAGTGGAACAGAGTCATTAATATTATTAGTTACACTTGTGTTTTTCCTGCAAAGGAAAGATCCTTTGGTTCATTTTAGGTTTTGCCTGTTGAGTGGCGTTGCACCATCACAACACAGGCAATTCCACGCATTCATTATATACACAACGTAATCTCTCGTTCTCTCATTCATGACGCTTTGTCTTAGAGTAAATGCCATTTTTCTCCAGACGTCCAATATCATTAATATCATACATTACTAAAGAGGACATATTGCCATGTTCTTATATTCCTGAAATCGATCCACTTCTAATTCCCCTTGCTGTCGTGCTGCTGTTTAAGGTACTTTTACTTAGTCTAAGGTACAAAAATAACAAAAATCAGCTCTGTTGTGGAGCCATGGTGTATGTTACACCTCAGATTTAAAACTTGGTCAATTCCCATTACAAACCCCTTAAATAAAAAAAAAGAAATATCATAACATGTCCTTTTTAAAAAACCTTGTATTAATCATACAAAAACCAATCACAGTTCATGCCGTGTTTACAGCACTATGTGATAATGGTTGCTGGTTCAATGCCCCACTCCTCCATGTCGAAGGTCCTTGAGCAAGACCCTAACCCCAAGATATCCTGATATGTGTGTATGAATGGGTGAATGTGAGGCAAACATTGTAAAGAGATTTGGATAAAAGTGCCGTAGAATTGCAGTCCTGGTCTGGATCCCAAAGCAGGACCTGTAGGCAAAAAAGAATGGACAGAATTTAAGCCAGTCTCTCTTCGGAAGAATATTTTTACAGAGGGTGGCAAGCGGGCAAAATGAATTATGATTTTACACATTATATATCACCACTGTAAATCAGCATACGTACGCACTATAACAGTCTTCACACTTTAGCTCCCATGAACCATTGATTCGTGAGTGTCAAAGAGTTTCGGAATGATTTCTCAAAAGCTGACAATTGTCAAGTAGACATGGGATGTCCTTGTGGTGGAACGTTGTGTATTATTTTCTTGAAATATTTTTTTTCTCGTAATATTATCATATGCTTTCCACGCCAACATTACATCACCATCTGTCATCTTGTGCCCCTTTTTAAAATGAACTTGATCGCTTATGTCTGTCTTCTATCCTCCCATCGTACTCCACTGTGTATTATCTCATAGCGCAGAAATAACTTTGGAAAATAACACCGAATCTTCATGTGGACCTACCACAGTGGAGCTCCACCGCTGGAGCCCAGCGAGGGCTGTGGAACAATGATCTCAGTGTGGGTCTGGTCCAGGGTGGAGGCCTCCGTTACTCTCTGGCAAACAGATGCTGTTCTCCACAGCAGGTTCATTTAAGGCCTCCCTCATTTCACTGCTACAGGATAATGCCGAA
>OMNV01008483.1:83492-94313 GCA_900303265.1 Brotula barbata
CCCCCCCCCCCCCTCATTCTGTTGCACTGCATGTCTCATATAAGGGCTCACAATCGTCATCAGCATTTATCTCTTCTGCTGTTTTGAATAGGAACCTGCAGCACAAATCTCCAGAACACTCTTCTCTAATATTTGGACTCCTTCCCTCATGTGCGTATTTAAAGATAATTAAAGAAGAGCTCCACTCTCTTTCACAGACTGATGTGTTTTCATTACTATGTCTGGAAAGTGTTTTGAATCTGCTCCCCTCTCTCTCTTCCTCTCTCTCTCTATATATTTCTTTTCCACTCTTTTTTCAGATATGTTTGCGAGCCCAGACGTCGGTCTGAGGGCCCAGGTTTGTTGCCATGGAGATAGACCTGCACAACAGCTGTAAACAGATACGTGAGAGAGCTAAAGATGGTGGGTAGGGTAAGATAGAGGGAACAAGAACAGGGAATGGAGGTGAGAGGGCAAGTGGAAAGGGCTAAGGGCCAACGAAGAGAGGAGTAGTCTGACTTCAAAGGCTGCATGGATTAGTTTCAGGACATCATTATTTCTGATTTTCTGTTTCAATCCAGCCATTATGAATTCTTGTAATCACATTTCTTTGTAAGTGACTACCGGGCTGAAATCTTGTATCACATGGAAAAACGCACAAACTCACATTTTACATTATCGTAAAAATGACATCAGCGCACCAGGATTTCAGTTCAGAGGAAACAGGCACATTGTCTGCAGACATCTGAATGTCTCCGCAATGTCAGCAGTCTGTAAAGCAGACTGAGGAGATTTTGGTGGTTTTGGTGTGTGTCTGAAAGGACACAGAGACAACGCATGAGTTCTGAGGAAGAGGACGTGTAGAGACAGGGACGATGACACAAGGATGAGTAAAGCCACAACAGTCTATAGAAATGCCGTGTGTTCATTTAAAACATGTGATGGCATGTGTGCTCGTGTGGGAGAACATAGAGGGGTGAATATGTGAGTCAGCCTGAACTAGTCTACCCACAGACTCAGCAGGTGCAGGATCTGCATGTTTGAGATTAGAAAGCAGTTATATGGAACCATTCAATTGGTTAAAATACAGATTGTAATCTTCTTCATCCACAATGGGACACTTTACTTGTATATTTGCATATTTGTCTACAGGTTGTGTTTGTTAATTATCACTTTACCAGTAATGGGAGTTAGAGAAACATCTGCTCTGAATTACTGTATAGCTAGACACTTAAAAGATAGAAATATCAATCTCCAGTCTTACAAGGTAATATGCTGGTCACCAGTGCATCCACTTTGTCAGCTTGTTCAGAATTATGTGTCTATGGATGTTAAATAATTCACGCTGGCTCAGTGGCACACCACAGCCATGTTTACCCTGCAGGTCTTGATGCCCAATTCCAGTTCTCTGCCTACATCTCATTTTGTTCAACCACCTGTTTAGACGTACCTTTGAGAGTGAGTCATATCTGATCGGTGTACTTACATCAACTCTTTCAAGGGTTCGTGTTCTCCCATGATGGATGCAGCTCTGTTGTGATACACATCTCTGATTTTGGCCTGAAGTGAGAATCCTAAATATAGAGTGTGGCAGGCCTCACGTACAAACGTCAGTGAACTAAAGCGTTTGACCACCACTGCATGTGAGGTGACATCTACATCACAATGGATGGACATATCCAGTCTGTGTGGATATAATCAGTGAGGCCCAGTCACCACATGATGATTAAGTCTCTGAGTAATCACGAAGTTATTAAGGATCCCCACCCCAATCCTGAGCCCCTGGCAACCCAGTCAGTCCATCAGCATCTGGGCCCAGCATAGAAATGATCATCAAATTGCTTTTAGATCATAGCATGATGCGCCCAACTTAACCATGACACTCATTCCATTTTTCCATCATTCTTTCTTGTGTAAATATCTTTTTCAATGCTAACAAATGTGTGTTTGTGTGGGTTTGTTACAGGATCTGTATTGCAAAACACTGGCCAAGTTTTGCCATGCAAAGAGAACTGGGATGCATTAGCACGCAGCAAAGCAACCCCTGCCAACCCAAAGATGGAAGGAATTAAAGTTATTCTTGGTGCAATGTTATGGAGCATTGGCGCTTCATATAGAAAGCACAGCTAAAGTGAGAACCCTGTATCTTATCCAGTGTGATGGCTGGTTAAGCCCCACTCATAAAACACGTTTCATACAAGAGGGAGGAAACCATGTCTACACAGAAAGCATCCACAATCTGTGCCAATTGAAACTCAGCATACCACAACAGCACTCCTCTGTGGATCTGCTGCCAAACACACTGTTTTAGGTTTGACACAGAGAGAACATGAGAGGAGTGTGTGCTTCGGCTTTAGCTCTGTCATCTGTTGAAGGTCTACCATATATATGGCAACCATACATTAAATGAGAGTGACACTAATTGCTTTGCAGTTCCTCTGAATTAAATCTGCGTTCTTTGCTTTGGTCTGTAGAGGAGTTGTCACACTGCTGCCTGCTCGGATCTGAAAACTAAAAGGAGAGCAGGGGAGATTTTTTTTAAACCCTTTTTTCCTCTCTTGAAAAGGATACTGATCGGCCTTTTCCTCCAAACAATATTTTTGTTGGCTCATATTCTTGTAGATACTGTGAGGCCCAATTTGTACTTTGCATTAAATATTAGAGCACTTCATCTTTTTATGTCTGCAATAAATGTGGAAAATTCATCTAAGAATTTGAAATAGGTGCCAAGACGGCAGTAAACAACGGCAATAAAGGAAAAGCCGTTTCCCATATTGTGAGGAATCTGTGAAACAGAACTCGTTGGATGTAGCGTGAGTGATTCAGAAGAGGAGAAAACTTTGCTACGACTGCTATTGGTGGCAAGGTTGAGAGATTGGTTAAAAATAAAACCTACACCACCGCCTTTTTTGGAAGTACGTCCAGCATGGGCAGAAATGTAACTTGGAGGAGGGGCTTCATTTAAGATCCAATCTGTGCTTAAGAATCAGATCATTGATTAACAAATCCTGCATATTACGTTATTTAATATTGACTATGTGAGAGATAAGAGAAGATAAGAGATATCACATTGTATTTTTTGTGTGGAATTTTCACAAGAGTTTGCGCAACTGAATGATGCAAAGTAAGTTGACAGGTTGAACAGAAAACACGTGTGGTGAACTGCACTATGGGTAGAGTTTATACGTGTACGTATGTACATGTATGTATATGTATACGTATAAGTGGTTTTTAATTATATATGATTTGATTTCATATAGATTTCTAGAAATCTATGTGACTTTTTAAAGACTTTTTTAGAAAAAATACATTGGATTATGATGTGATTTTTACAATGGACAGAATGCGAAATAACATTGCCTGATTTGCTGATATGGTCAGTATGTGTGCACTTAGTATGTGTTTTAGAAATTATGCAAAAATAACTTATGGCACCAAATAAGATGTGTGACAACAACCACAAAATATCACATCTGTAAGTTTTGCAAACATTTTTTAATTCTTTTCCGCTACACCAGCCTTCCCTACCACATTTGTTTGGCTTGTGAATGGACAAGAGGAGATAGTATATTTAATCCAGGCTGGTTGTGTCTTGTTCCGGTGAGAATCCTTTGCGGTGTGATTGCAGTCAGCTGATTGTTAAACACCCACACACACACACCCTCACATACACACACATAGGGCTAATTGAGCTTTGGTTTGTCCTCTCTGGTTAAAGCAAGTGTTTGATCTCCCTTAAGCCTCTGACCACCGTCATGGCTCACTGCCAGAGGAGATGGAGAAACTTTGGTCAGGAGCACCGGTGGAATGATGTGTGTGTTGTGTATTTTATGAAAAGAAGAACAAGAAGTAGCAAAATGCAAAAGAAAACTTTTTGGAAAGAGCACGTTGCCACATTAGATTTCTCATTCAAATGGAGACGTTTATCTAATGGTGCATTCATCCAAAGGATTAAAGTAAACATTAAACTGCAGCTAAACATAACATCCAAGAAATTATGTGTGATGTACTTAATGATCTGTAAGACAGACTGGTACAGCTTGTACAGAATGTGTTTGCCTTTTTTCCACTTCGACTGTCTGCAATTCACAAATGTGTTGCAACATTATGCCTGTGTTTGAGAGCTTAGTCTAGACTGCAGCCCAGAAAGCTCATAAACTGTGTATGATAAATGTTACTCACTCTCTGTAAGTCACGCTGCCACTGTTCTGAATTATGCTCACTATCTCACTCTTTCACTTTGTCTTTGTTTCAAACTCACACTCGCACAAATGTTTGCATTCACATTTTGCAGCAACAAACCACATGAGTAGGATCACAGACCATGAAATGCAAATTCTATCAGTGCAGAAATGAGCTAGACAGGACCAAAAATGAGATAAGAACTAAAATTGAACACGAAACTGAAATTGCGCAATTTACTAAGTTTCATTACATAAATTGCAAAAATATTTCATGTGCATCTAAATTTGCAAGAAGACATGCATGTTGATATTGCAGGAATTTTAGTGTATTGAATTACCGTACCTGTAGGTATTATACTACTCAAGATAAAGGAGCATAAATACAAGAAAACAAAACCTCGGACCACTGCGAAGGAAGTTATTCACTTTTGGAGGCAATCCGTACTCAGATCTATACATTTTGTGGATTATTTCTCAATATGTGCAGTGGGTAATACTTATTGACTCGGGGTGGCATGGTGGAGTGGTGGTTAGCACTGTTGCCTCACAGCAAGAAGGTCGTGGCTTTGAATCCCGTGTGGAGTTTGCATGTTCTCCCCGTGTCTGCGTGGGTTTCCTCTGGGTGCTCCAGTTTCCCCCACCCACAAAAACATGTACTTAAGGTTAATCATGCCTGCCATTGCCCCTGACCAAGGCAAGGTGGAAGATCTGTAGTTGGTCCCCGGACTCTGTCATGTGTGTTTACGTGTGCATGTGTGTGGTGTCCACTGCTCCTCGTTGAGGATGGGTTAAAGTGCAGAGAATCAATTTCCCTAAGGGGATCAATAAAGTTTCGTTGTCCTTCTTCTTCTCTTAAGGACAGGGACACACTTCAACATAACAGCATTAATTCAATCCAGTTTTATGACTCAAAGGACACAAGAACTGAAGGAACAGAGACCAAGTTTCTGAGAATAAAAGACAGATATTATTTAGGCAGAACATTACTAAAGATTGGATTTGTTGATTAAAGTGAATAACTTTTTGTTTTGTCAGTAACTGGGTAAGAAAACCACAGATCAGCTGATGAAATTATTTGAACTGAATCAGCAGCATGCGAGCAGCTCCAAAACAGATCGGGCATATGGGACTGTTTCAGGAAGGCTCACTAAACTCCTGTTCAGAGTTAGGTAAAACACACACTCATGCAACCTAAAACAGTGCCCAGTGTAAACACAGCAAATCACACACTGGAGCATGCAGGTATGGGGTTGAATTGTTGGCCACGATAAGCCAAAATATCTCCAGCTACGACTTACAAAGAAACATTGGGCCTCATTCATCAACTATGTGTATGAAGGGATGTGATCTTATCCTGTACACTAGAACAAATACATGAAACGTCTCTGGGATTCATAAGAAATGTTCGGACAGGAAGAAGTCTGCACTGGAGTTAGTGTCGACAACACCTAGTGGACAGCATTACGGTTATTTGGATAGAAAATGGACAGTTCTGCTCAGCCTGCCCCGTTTGGGCAGCACGGTGGAACAGTGCTTTGCACCGCTGCCTCTCAGCAAAATGGTCTTGGTTTCCTCCACCCACAAAAAGACGTGCGTTTGGCTGGATTAAATTT
Source organism: Brotula barbata (assembly GCA_900303265.1). Classification (NCBI taxonomy): domain Eukaryota; kingdom Metazoa; phylum Chordata; class Actinopteri; order Ophidiiformes; family Ophidiidae; genus Brotula; species Brotula barbata. Next base: position 89,269 of record OMNV01008483.1, read on the forward strand.
CACTATGGGGATCAATAAGCTATGACGTAAGCTTTAAAAATATAATTTGAGCTTGTCAAAGAGGTTTTGCAGACAGCCTTTATGACTCCAGAAATCATGGTCCATCATAGAACAAACAGCTCGCCAAAGACATCCATCCAACCAAATCTTTGGTATTTTGCACACTGCTCTAACATGTGCTGTCCTTTTGTGGGCCGTTTCCTTTTGCCATTCACCAACAGACTAGAGTGCACACGCTCAGTTTGAGATCAGATGGGATTCATCAACAAGTGTACCAGGATACGATTAAACTGGGTACCAAAGCACGTGTCATGAATCAGGAATCATGGACTTTTCTTATTTTGTTTATATGCCACGTTCAATTGCACATGACCAGAAAATGAGAGAATTTTGCGAAATCTCTGAAGTATCACTACGACTGAAGGATTTAAGAACTTTTTCTATTGCCGGTGAGAAGCGATAGTGCTTTATGAGACACACAAAGAACACTGTCTAATCCAAAGAGATGGGATAGAATGATATTGAAGAATACAGCATGAAACAGTTTTTTTTTTACAGATGTAATGTCTAGATCCTCAATTACTCTCCACTATGGACAAAAAAAGAGAAAACTTAAAAGGACAGATGACTCTCAGCTCTGCGAATGCAAATTTTCACTGAGCTCTGGCACAGATTTGTAGGATTGAATGTCATTTGTTTCCTTCGTTGGTATTTTAAAAGAAATCCATCCTAACCAAAGGCCGCTAAAATTTCCAACCCTCTGGGTTTCATTAGGAAGGGATGACCCACCCAAAACAAATATTACCCACAGCCACCACTACCACTGCTATTCACCAAGGGAAATAAACCCTGTCTTTCCTGTTGGGAGGGGAGGGTCTTTCCGTAAAAGCATTCTGGCAGGAACAGAGCACAGAGAATGTGTGTGTAGAAGAATATAACAGATGAAGAATGATGGTTATTTCCTACTCCTCCACTGTACTCTGCCGAACTTTGTCACGTTCCCATAAACATTTGTTTCAGTTTCTTCCCCACTTCATGCCCTTTATCTGTCCGTTTCCTTTCCTTACCCTTTCATCTTTTTGCTAATCCTCTATTTAACACCATATTCTTTGATCTTTCATATTGCATAATAAGTATGCCAGGATCAATCAATCAATTTTGGGGTTTTATCACATGCACAAATTTAGCCTCTCTATTCTGATTTCAAGAAAAATCCCAATTTGAAATCCTCCTCATCAGTTTTTTTTTGTTTTGCATTTTGTAGTAACTCTCAATCGGCCCCTTGGAGTAAGAAACAGACAGCTATGGGTTCCATCTGCTTTTCCCCAGCAGACAGATCTGTATGCGAATATTGTGATTATTGGCGTCTGTCAATTAACGTAATCAGTAAAACATTGCTGGATTGCAACATTTTCATATTCAGCCCCCACCCCTCCACCTACTCCTATGTAATCATGGAAGGGAATCTCACACACAGGTACTTGCCAAAAGTTGAAGCCAAAAAGAACAGTCTGTCCAATTGACTCGGTCCTTGATGGGACCTGCAGAACAGACTGAAGGGAATACTGAGCAAATTATTGATTTGTCTTGTCCATCGATTATAAAGAGGCTGTTATGAAACCTGTAGATAAGAGTCTTGGTTCTGTGACTGAACTCATTTTTCTCCCACAGACCTGATATTTCTCCGGCATATGTCATTTCTAAAATGAGATACAATCATTTTCAAAAGATCTCTGTCAAACTTTACTGAGGCAGAACTTTATCAGCCGTGTAAGTATGTCACCCTCATTGTCCTTTATTTTCTCTAGACAGCTCCACAGCTTATGTCATCCTCCTGGGAGATTCATGTCGTGCTGCATCAGTAAATTCAACAGAATCATCTCCAATTTAATTTTGCTTTTATTTAGCTAATATTATGTGGTATGCATCCGATTGTTGATAATGTATTGGAGGGTGTATAGTATCAAAACAAGAGTTAGAGAGATATGCTCATTCGCATACAGTATACATGACTATTGTCCTTCTGATCAAATCCTGCTACCAGCTCTAATATATGTTCAACTCACATCAATCACATTTGTATGAATGAAAACCTCTCAAAGATTTACCCCCATATCTTAAACCCTGCACCAAGTGCCGGACAGTCTGCGCAAGTGTCATAGGTATGGCACAACCGACGCAGTTGTCATTTTGACGCCCAACACCCATGTTGTGCAAGTAGCAAATGCACTTGTACACATCTGTGCACCCATGGACGTGTTGGTCTTAAAAGAAAGAGCGGTCAGGGAAATTGTTGGCGCATTACTATCGTCGGACAGCAAAATGTGTTTGTGTTTTAAACAAGTCAAACTACATCCAAAAACCTGTGCTGCATGAAACACAAACCTCCTCAAAGAACCTTTCTCCTGTGATGGAGCTCTTGCACCCTTCAATTACATCTGTTTTGTTGTACACTCTTTGCTCTCTGCCATCTTTCCTCCTTGAGGTTTTCTCTCGTAGTATTTTGGTTTCTTTTCCTCTTTTTCAATAGTAATGCTCCCTGATCAAAACATCTCTTGACTTTCACTTAGTACCATGCAGGTTGAGCGTTTCAGCATAAGCATGTGTCTATATGTGCGTGTGAGTCAGTGAGTGTGTGTGTGATGGTTTTGCCAGCCGAGCACAGAGAGCTCCTGTCCTGCCAGCTTGAGAAATGAGAGGAAGCATTTTACAAGTCTGTGGTTGTAGTTTGTAGCATTTGAGACTCTTCAGCTGAATGCAGAAATTGTATGACACACAAAAAAGTAAACCCAAAATTTTGCGTTAGACCTCTAACCACAATCCATGGTGTATGAAAATGGAATATGATGTGCATTACGGCCAATCTTAAACCGATTCTCAACTCTTTTATACTAGTTAGTTCGATATTGTTTAAATATTCACATCTGACTCTAGTCTGCGCTTTATTTTGGATGTAACCGATGTCAATGCAAAAGACAGAAAACCCTGCGAGAGATCCTGTCTTTTAAAACGACAACAATAGAGAGTTTTTGAGGTGCTGACAGCCATAAATCTACCATTTTTATTTGTACTGCGGGCATGCTGCAACACGTTTTTATTATTATTGAGCATGCTTTGACATCAACACAACTTTAGGGTTGATTGATAGGTTCTGAAATATTTAATATTTTTTGTGGAAGTAATATATTTCCTGAGGTGTCCTTGCACATGAGCTGCCTTCACTTGTTATTATAACTTACAAGTTCCAGAGGTGCCCGAGGCTCCGTGACTTGTAACAGATGGACAAACCCAACATGCTTACTAGCTATTCTTAATGGCGGTGCCACCCTACTCACCTGTCTTTGGGCCCTTAAACAATCTCTAAATTATCTCTTTTCAACTGTGAAACTACCGCAGATGATAACGTTGACCTTATGGACTTAAAATAAAAATTTGAGCATCACTGGCTGAGGTTGGTTATGATTTCGCAGAGAACTAAATGATTCTAACACTAACGCGTTTCTGTGTTTCTGTTCTGATCTTTATGTGATCAACTCAGATCTTTCAAAATGATCAACCAGAGTGAAAGTTTGTGTTTTGGTGGGGATCAAAAACTGCCACAGATGCTGCTGAAAGTTGCAAGAATAATATACAATAATTTTCTGATGTGTGTGGTTGCAGACTGCAGAGGTTCTATATTTGCAGTTAAAGCATCATTGTTGAAATCCACCGGCAGTCTGTTGAGCTATGATTAAATGAATTATGGCAGATCCACGGCCACTCTCACCTTTCCGCTGTTGTGCATTACTGATGGTACATTTTACTAACAGCTAAATCATAATAAATCTGGCAGCACTGCAAAAATGTAAAAGCTTGTTTATTTATTATATTAAAGTCCTGCTTAATACGGTTTTGCTTGATACATGACAGCTAAAACTCTACTCCTGGAAAATAGAGCAGTTATCTGATGTGACCTGTAACACATTCACACACTCTGTCAAGCACCATGACTTATCTGGGTCAAAGTGGACAGTATGGCAATACAGATAATTTCCTTTAACTGTGGTAGTAAGGAGACAACACACACAGGAGCGCTTATAGTAACACATCCGGTAAGCTATTTGTCTCCATAATGTCCATCATCTGGACTATTGTCTTCTCTCCCTGCATGAAACCACATGCAGCTGGGTTAGGTTCAGCCTTGTCATACGGGTGTATGTGTGTGTGTGTGTGCACATTTGCACTTAAGTTCATTTATTAACATGTGATGTTTGTGTAAAGTATATATATGTTATCTTGTCTGCCCAGTAAATCAGTTCCATATCCACAGTGCTTCATTAAATTCATGATCCCTCCCATCAGGAACCCCAGTCTAAGGACTCCAAACAGTGAAGGTGAGAGGTCAAACCTCTAAAAGCAAAGCTGAGCGTTGACTTCTGACGTTTGGTACACCGCAGACACACACTCACATTTCAGGCACAGAGCAGGATGAGTTGGTGCAAACAGCTCACTGTCAGACAGCGGAGGGAGGAGCACACACAGCTGCAGAGGAGACAGGAGGGATGAGGATGACTCAAGCAATTATGGCTCTCATTAGTCAAACCTGCATAACGTAAAATCTTGCAGTAATCATATATTGTTTTCCCAACAGTATTGGTTTTCACTGATCTTGTAGTACTTTTGTCCTTGAGATCCAACGTTAACAACTTGTAGAAGACTTGTGCCGACATTTAAATAGTGCTAGATTTGAGATAACAATTGTAACAGGAATAACCATAATCATAACTGTCATCATGATCATAATCATAACTGCAAGCACCACACACAAGGAAACCTGGCACAAGGTGGCCGAATAATTCAGTTTAATGCAACATAATTGCCTGCTAGGAAAATATATATTTGCATTCTACCTAGGAAACTACCATAATTACAGAATATTGCAGATTGTCCTCACAATTTGCTTTGGCACATTAAAGTTTATACATTATTACTCTTTTTGCTTACTTTGAATCGATCATATCTCCCTTAAAAAAAAAAAAAAAAAAAAAAAAATGTTAGAAAAATTG
>OMNV01008483.1:94333-109425 GCA_900303265.1 Brotula barbata
GTTGCAAAACTGGATTAAGCAACCTTAAGGCCCCACTTCCCAGTACTGTTCATAGGAAAAATAACTTCCTGGGTAATAAGATGTCTTACAAGATTCAAGACTGATTCAGCACAGCATGAAAGTGTGAAACTGTGCTCCAGACCAAAACTTTCCATTTAAATCAGCTGAACAATAAACTGAGCGGCCTTGTGATGCATATCAAATTGATGAATCACCAACACATCAGCCATTTAAAGTTTAAAATGTCCCCCAGATTTCATACAGACAAAATTTACTTTCAGACTGAAATGGGTCTTTGTGTGTTTTTGTGTGATAGTGTGTTTTATAAAACACTTACCGGACACACAAAAGAGGAAATCCCGCAGTAACGCCTCTTTCAAGGTGAATTGTTTTGTTAGGTGTGACTGCACCACCATCCTTATTTTTTCTCTTGGTTGCAACTCTAAAGCTTTCAGGACAAACCCTCATATCCACGGTGTATCGTATCACATCATCCATCAACAAATACACATTGAAAAAAGTCATTTAGGTGTGTGTGCTGGCATTTTAAGTCTGATACTTTGTGCTCTTTTTCTGTAGTTATCACAGTTAGCATATCTTAGGCTTAGGATACAGGTTTGTTTTCCTTTTGATGGTCTGATAAATACAGACTTTCCTTTCCTTTCGTTTCCTTTCCTTTAACCTCTTCTCCTTTTTCTAGACTCCTTCTCCTCCACGTCCTCCATCGTTCCTTCTTTTGAGCCAATAGAAAAACATGCAACTCCAATCCATTGCATTTAATGATAATGCTCACTCTTCATTTCGTTAAAAGTAATGTGTTTTTTTTAATGTAAAAGTAAAATCTCTTTCTGTCCATAGAACGCAGCACTCTTTGCAGTTTTTCCCAACAACACCTCGCACTGTGTTGCTGACGTCTGTCTTTCCTGTATCCTTGCCAGGAAAACCAAGATAAGTGATGAAGTAGAACAGGAAACGCAGGACTGAGAGGCGATTGTGTCACAAGGCTGTTCTCCTTTCTGATGGGCAGCTCTTTGTGGTGATCATTCAAACAAAACAGAGGAGATAGAGATGATTGTATTATACCAGAAGATATCTCCTTTTGTCCAAACATGATTCACTTGTGTCATCGTTTCCTTTGGCTATTCTCTGTTTTTTCAAGCCAGACAGAGTGTGAAACATTTTTCCTTTTATGACCATTCTACAGTGATTTATTGAGAGCAAAGCTAAAAAACTCTGCTAGCTAGATCGGTAACTATGGTTGGGAATATTGTATCACTGTTGCCCTAGTGTTAAAGTGTGTGCGTGCGTGCGTGCGTGTGTGCGTGTGTGTGTAATTGAGAAGTGATGGTATGTGCAGCACAGTGCATGTAGGCACATTCCATTCTTGTGGGGGATTGAGCGACCCCTGCAAGAACAAATGCTCTCCTTCTTTGCTGACATACAGGCTGCGATGTATACACACACACTCTCACACACACACGCACACTCTCCACATACTACTCCTCCCACTCTTATCAGCTGTTATTTATTCCCAAACACAGATTAATCCTGGCCTCCCACAAATGTTACACAGATGAAGAGAGCCTGACAAAAGCGTCTATAAATCATTAGGGACTAATAACTGAATGACATCACACACAGTGGAGACTCAGGGTGTTGTACGATTCAGATAGCTGGGCTTTAAAACATCACTTTGGCACAGTGCTGCAAGTACTCAAACCTCAAGTAAACATACAGTATCAGTACCACAGTGCTTAACATATGGTCATCCCTGAAACAGGACATAAACAGGAATAAGTATTCTCATGCACAACTTCTAGACCATATGAAATGAAACAAACAAGCAAACCTACATCATGTGGTCAGTGCTGACGGGGACCAATATTGGCAGTGGTTAAACAAGACTAGACAATATGCTTGATAACAAGATAAATAACTGGACTGACTGCCAGGGAAAGACTGACAGACATGGTATATATACTGTATATGTGTGTGTGTGAGTGTGTGTGTGAGGAAGCCAAATGATAGTATAGACAGCATCTGCACTGGAAACATGGCAGGAGGTTTGTTGTTTACTATAAGGATTCATATTGCCTATATCTGTTAACCTTTGAGTCCATAATCAGGCAACAGATCTCCATTGATCAGGGTGTCCTGGCTATCTTTTGGATTAAGTTTACGACCAGGGGTGACTGAGTATTTGCTTTTGTGGCCTCCAGGCTTTGGAGCAATCTCTCCATCGATACAAAGTCTGCCAACTATGTATGGAGTTTTGAACAGGATTTAAAAACCTATTTATACGGACAGGCTTTCCATTGATGTCATGTTGTCTTTTTAATGTTTAATTGTATAAATTTTTGATTGTTGTCTTGCTTGAAAAAATATGAATTTACCTGCATACTTCTGTGTTCTTCAGAAAACTGGTCTCATTGTGAAGGCCCAGCCTGGTACACCTAAAGAGAGAGGCGTCCCACCATATCTGATAAGGATCTTGCATTTTTGGTATTTGCATTAAACCATGTCAACTAGATGGGGCCGCAGTATCTCTAGACACTTCCTGGTGTCCTGTGGGGTCCGACAACGTGGGATACACCTGTACTCTTCAGTTTGTATATGGACAAACACTCCAAAAAGTTAAAAGAATGTTATTGTGGAAGACAGATGTAGTGACAATCTGATGTAAGCTGATGACTTAGTTGTCTTGTCTCTTGATAGTGCTGGCTTACAGCACCAGCTCAGAGTCTGCACAAGCTATAGAGTGTTGTATGATATTAAATTCAATTCTAAAAAGAATGTGGTCATGATTGCTAAAACTAAGCAGGATCAAACATTTCACTTCATTTGTTTTGGCAGAACAAAAGCTAAATGTGGTGACATCATCAGTAATGATCCACACGATGACAATGATGTGAAGGGCAAATATTGCAAACTGTATATGCACAAGCCAACATGCTGGCACGCAAATATCAATTGTGTACAGACGATGTTTAAATAGCCCTTTTTAGGGCCTGCTGTGCTCTACTCTATACAGCTCATATGTGGTGCAGTTATAGTAAATTTAAGATGAAAAGGCATGAGGTGTCACTTTATGATGCTTTTAGAATCTTGATCAAGCTTCCAAGAAGTGCAAGTCAAATGTTAGTGTCTAGAAATCTGTCTATCTTCTACACAGCTGCTGTTTTCCAGCAAGTGAAGATTTCCCAACCAAAGACATTTGATATGTTTACATGTATCATGAGGGCAAATACGCCATGTTTCATTTCTTTAGTTTATCTCTCAGGCTGATAATCAATGAAATAAATTGCTGTTGTTTGGAATTACATCTCAACCATTTCTGGTGCGCTTTATGGCAGGAAACAGCAGATTTAGAACATTCAAACCTATTTAATAGTATTTATCTTCATGGAATGACTGTTCATCCCCCCTACCCACTGGAACGAAAGAATTTGTAGAATAATGCATGACCAATCTGCCATGTATGGAGAACACTGGTGATGGCCCCGGGGCCCTTTTGTCACGTGTGCATGCTTTTAATCTTTCAACCAAGCAAATTATATCTCTCTGTGCCATTTTAGTCTTGAAATAATGTTGAAGTTGCTTTATTTTTGGGTATTGAGTTCGCTTTGACTGTTTTCCTTCAAATACTGGGAAACCTTTAACCCTGTTTGCTGAAGGCCCGCTCATCAAATGCATTCTCCTCACCTTCCTCAGCATTTCTCCTTTTTCTTGGCTTGGAGTCTTTCTCTTCCTGTCAGCGACATTCCATTGGACATACCAAGGCTCTCTCCCTGTATGAGATGGTTGCTGTTTAAGAAAAACACCCCTTCCTTGAGTTAAAAGTGCCAGCATGTGGGGTCAGAGTATGAAGTGGAATCTCTTGTTTTTCTTTGGGTGAAAGGAAAGTTAAGCAGGTGGACATTTTGCGAGAGAGTGTACGGACCAGTGGTGGGAGTCAGGGCAAGCAAGGCCTTCTCTGCTGGCCTAAAGACTATCAGAAGCACTGACCTACATTTACAAGCTAAATTCTAATATTTGTTCCATGAAATTGTATTAATTTATTCCCAACAGCCTATTCTCTTCATTTTGTAGCGTTTCTCTTGGCTGCACTGCTTCCAGTACGTGTATATGGATGTTAGATTTTTTGTCCAATCAGATTTCAGTCTCTATGTGCTGCCATGTCAATCTAATCTGCCCAGAGCCTTCAGAATCAGTACTGCTGGCCCATGGAACTTCAACTATATTAGATTTGAAAGTCGCCTCTCAGGGCCAACTAACTGGCCCACAATAACGTCAGGATTTTTCCGTCCTCTGATTGGTCAGTCAGAGCACTTATTAAAACCATTAAATATAGCATACTTTTAAACACTTACCACTGGTGTATAATCTCTGCTGACATTGTACAAGCAACACGTTTTACATCTTCCCCACTGTCACAAGTTAATGAGAATATGCATGATGAGTTTTCTGTGGCATACTCCTAACTTTGTCAGGCATTTTAGACACAAATGGGATTAATCTTTGAAAAAAGTACAATTTTGGTTCGCTATATTCATTAAATTTTGCTGAGGATTCATTATCACTGTTTATGTAAACGAGTATAGTGTGTGTAATTGCAGTTCTCAGTGTCATGTAGGTAGTTGTGCTGATGACAGACTGCCTTTTCACTACACCAGCTGTCAGTCATCAGCCACTCAGATGAGTGAGAGAGAGGGATGGCACAGAGCAGAGGATAGTAACAATAGGAAAAAACACACATATGACCAAGAGTCATAACAGTAAAGATGACCACAAAAATTCATGACAAATTCAGTTAAATCTGAGTTTATACTGTGTATTGTACGGAAGCCCTGAGAGGCAAGCAAAAAAAAGTTTTTCAGATTCGGTCATTTTTATCACTCAGGTGTTTGTTGTTGTAGTACCCATTTTGGCCACAGGATGGCCGCTAAAAACTTCTTAAAAAAAACCAAAACAAGAACATAGTATTTCAACCGGTAATAGTCTACCACTCCCGTTAGCTATGCCGACGTCAGTCTGCGAGCTAGTGAGGTTAAATCACTGCAGCGCTGTTCATCTACTTATTGTTTTTTAGACGCTATTGTGTGTAGCCATTACTGAATCCCCTGTGATGCACATCTTCGTTACATTGTTGGAGAGAACTATGACCTTGGCTAACGGCATACTTTGAGGAGGTAAACGTTGGACAATATCGTAAATACCATTGTAAATAGCGACTTGACAAAAATAAATTCAAGACTTGACACTCGACTTGGAAGTTTCAGACTCCTGATTTGACTTGAGAAACAACGACACGTGTGACTTGTTTGCATTAATTTTATGTTTTCAGTTTAGACGTAAACTGTAAAACAAGTGTGAGTAACGTTTTCAGTCTCGACTGAAAGCATCAAATAGGATCTTTGGTGGTAGCATAATGTAACCTTCTTTTGTGGTATTTACGATGCAGCTTGATTCTGCACACTTCACATTCCATCAGCATTTACCTGAATGCTTACCGTTACTATGGCTAACTCTAACACTAACTCTAACCCTAACCCTAACCCTAACTCTAACCCTAACCCTAACCCTTACCCTAACCCTAACCCTAACCATTACCATTACTCTAACTCTAACCCTAATTCTAACCCTAACCTAACCTTAACTCTAACCCTAACCCTAAACCTAACTCTACCCTTAACCCAAACCAAAACCCGTCCCTAACCTGAACGTGACCCTGCCCGACCCCAGAACCAAACCGAACTCTAACCCAAAACCGGAGCCGAACCCTAACCCTAACCCCAAACTTAACCTGAAGTCAAAAACTAACCCTAACCCTGAACCTAACTATAACCCTAACTTTAATCCTAACCCTAACCCTAAACCTAACCCTAAATCTAACCTTAACCCTCACCCTAACTCTAACCCTAACCCTAACCCTGACCCGAACCCTAACTCTAGCCCTAATCCTAACTCTAACCATAACCCTAAACCTAAATCTAACCTTAACCCTAACCCTAACCTTAACCCAAACCCTAACTCGAACCAAAATCTGTCGCTAACCTGAACCTGACCTTAACCCTAACCCAAAATCGATCCTTACCTGAACCAGGAACTGAACCTTACCCGAACCCAGAACAGAACCTTAACCAAACCCAGAACCGAACCTTACCTGAACAGGGAACTGAACCTTATCTGAACCCAGACCCAAACCCAGAACCGAACCCAGAACCGAACGCGGAACCGAATTCGGGACCGAACCTTACTAGAACCCAAAATCAAACTCAAAACCGGAGCTGAACCTTACACGAATCCGAACCTTACACGAACCCGGAACCGAATTCGGGACCGAACCTTACTAGAACCCAAAATCAAACTCAAAACCGGAGCTGAACCTTACACGAATCCGAACCTTACACGAACCCGAACCTTACACGAGACCAAATTCGAACCCAAGATGCTGAAGACGTTACTCACACTTGTTTTACAGTTTACGTCTAAACTGAAAACATAAAATTAATTCAAACAAGTCACACATGTAGTTGTTTCTCATGTCAAATCAGGAGTCTGAAACTTTCAAATCGAGTGTCAAGTCATTAATTTATTTTTGTGAGGTCGCTATTTACAATGGTATTTACGATATTGTGCGACGGTTATGTCCTCAAAGTATGCCGTTAGCTAACGTCATAGTTCTCTCCAACAATGTAATGAAGATATGCATCAAAGGGGATTTAGTAATGGCTACACGCAATAGCGTCTAAAAATACAATAAGTAGTTATGTGGCATATTCCTGCCTATGGGCTGCTGTGATTTAACCTCGCTAGCTCGCGGCCTGACGGCTGACGTAACGGTAATGGTAGACTAGTTGAAATACTATGTTCCTGTTCTTTTTAAAGAAAGATTAATATATATATATATATAAATATATGAAATAGAATCTTAGCCCAAAGAAAGACATGAACCATGCTAAAATCACAAATTGGATAGTAGTACCTTCTTATGGCCGAAAACGGTACTACAAAAATAAACACTTGAGCGTGTCTTTTTTTTTCTTTCCTCTCAGGGCTTCCGTAGTATTGAGATTGTACACAGAAACTAAAATAGACAAGAAAGTTATACAGATTGAAAGGAATTGTTTGGTTTAGGAGATTTATGTGGGTGTGCTTCCATGCATGAATTAACAAAATTACAGCGCACTGGTGGACCCGCTACAATGAAATCTTCTTGTGCCAGTCTCTCCACTGTGGCACGAGGTGAGTCAGCGAAAGAACAACCTGGTGGAAGTGGTGGTAAAGAAGCAGATTGCACTGTATGAAAATGTCATTATTGAGGCAAAAGCCTGTGCTACACTAGTGCATCTGTAGCAAAATAGAGCTCAGAATCTGACAAGATCACTGCTGTAAACCAATTGAACCTACTAGTGTGGTAGCAGTGTCTATACTGAATCTGGAACAGTTTGGTGTCTCACTTTGTGTGGGATTGCACAGCATTTCCATCCCCTGTCCTGCGTCCCACATATTAAGGCTATGACTAGCTGTAGTTTTCAAAAAACAACACTGCAGAACAGACGCTGGTCTGGAATCTGGCTTTTATCCAACGGCTGTGATGAAAGTAGGGAAGGCTGTCATCACGGGGCTTCGTGTGTGATGTCAATCAAACTGCACAAGTGCAGGTCAAACTGTCTTCGCTTTGCCCTCTCGGGAAAATTGCGAGTCCCAGACTATGTAGGTTTTAGCTGAATATGATGGAAACCACCACCAGGAAAAGTAGATGCAGCTAACACAAAGATGCAAAAACTATTTACAACCAATATTAAGACATTTGTGTGAAGCCAGTGAAAGGCAATTCCAACAGAGTTTTTTACCTTTTCTGCCAGATTCACATTTCAATTGTACACGGAGGAGAATGCAACAGGAATCCACACAGTACACATGAGATTTACTGTTGATGATAAGAATAATTGTATTCTTAACATTAACCGGGAAACAAAGAGGGAATGCAAGCAGATTATAACATACGACTGTAAAAACTGTGAAACTCTCGCTTCTTTTTATGTTTACTGTGTTTACAGTTAGGACGGGTGGCATTCAAATAAAAAGCAGGCCTATTTGTTAAGTCCTCCACATACGGCCTAAACTGTAACGTGCATGGTCTATGAAGTCAGAGAGACATCATATTAAGATACTATACTACCTCTCAGCATCGTGTCCCACTTTGTCCCACATTTGCTTTGTGGAGACCGGGTGGTAACCCTATTGGTGCCTCATCCTGAGATAACACCAAACCAAGATAACAAACGCTGTTGCACTCTGGCACATCCTTAACATGTTATTTGTTAAGGACACCTTCTGTCAGTGTTTGTTTGCCCTCCTCCACTACTGCCTTTGTTGCAGTGGCTGTGATATACTGTATCTGATAGCACTCATTGTGATACACCCTAAATTTCCACTTCCTCCACTGCTCCCAGACGATGACTCACATTGTGACCGTGACACTGTCCCCTCCCTATACATGTTCCTGCTGAGGACTCTTGAGATTTTCCTGCCGCCCTCTAGGCTGTCTGCTGCAGCAGATCCATGTTTTTCCCAATAATTCAGATACACGAGGATTTCTGCCCAACAATAATGGTGAAATCTGTATTTCTCACTTTGATCCAGATTAAGATATCGTGTCCAAAACAAATACCCAGATTATGATGAAATTTTGTGACCAACCCTCCATGTAAAAAATTCCCCTTCACTTGCAATTTTGTCATCCTGTCGCAATGAGAAGAATCAGACACTGCAGAGTATGTTACCCAACTCCTGGTCCGAGCTCCGATTATCTCCAAACTGGATTACTCTAATGCCTTACTCCACACAGAACCACTCCAACCACTGCATAAGCAAGCAAGCTTTGTTTTCCACTAACCCAACAAAAATGGCAACACGTTGCTCCTCTCCTGGCCTGGTTACACTGGCTCCCAGTTGCTGCGCGCATTAAGTTCAAGACCTTGACATTTGTTTTCAGGGCAACCAACAGGACAGCCCCCACTTACATGAGCACACTCACCGGGTCATTGTGTTCTACAGTCGAGCAAAGTCTAGTGACTCACTCACACCGCCTGTAGTCGTTCTTCTGAACCTTCGCCTATGCTGTCTCTAAGTGGTGGGAATGCTATTTAGACTGATGATTCAATAAAAACCTTCAACAAGCACTTGATTTGCATGTTAAAAAAAGGGGATGTGCACTTTATTTGCTCAAGTTACGCCAATATCGTGGTAGCCAATGACCCGAACGCATGGCACATCTGTCAACTGCATACATGTATATGTAAATTAAAAAATAAGCCAATACAATTATGTCATATCATGTAAGGTTAAATTATATGTGCAATATTAAGTATAATTTCTCACTAGGAGTCACAAACCCACATCAACAACGGCTTATCTTGACTCAATATGTTTACATGCATTTTAAATCTTCAGTCATACTTTTATTATAGAAATGTTTTTCGAACATTATGTAAACACCATACTTAGAAGGAAATAGACCTGAATTAATGTGAGTTAACTCTAAATAACTGTGAGATTACCTTACCTCCGCCTGCATTTCCCTACTCTCTTCATGATGAACCAGAGAATCCTGTTCGTTCCATCTATGTGTACATTTTACTTGTATGTAAATATAATCGCAGTACAAACAAAAAGTCTGCATGTAAGTACTGTGGCTCTAGATTGAAATCCTACTTTCATAATTTTGTATAGTTTCATTGATACAAATGCAATGGACACATTGGAAGGTCTTGGAATAGAAAAGAACAGAACAGAATAGAAACCCCCTCACTGACAAATTCTCATAGATTTTCACTACAACAGCAAGTTAATGAACAACGGTCCTTCCTCAGTCCTGCTTGATGGAGGACAAGAATTAGCGCTGGGGATGGGGTGGGGTGTGTTGGCGGGTACTTCCCAAAGTATTAAGAAGTGCTGAGTGAGGATATGATGAAGGGCCTTGAGTTTCCAATGGGGCCAATGTGAAATAAATGACCTCTGTATTCTTATGGAGAATGAATCCATTCTTGGACCAAAACAGCTTGAAGAACAATAGACAGAGAGCAAAAACATGGGGAAAATGGCCGAGAAGCAAACAGCATTGGCCCGTGTCAGCTGAAACCAACAAGAGCCCATTGTTGGAAAGTAATGAACTTCTATTGTTGTGCTTACATCTTACATAAAATGACTACTCACACATTTCCTCAAATAATCCGAAAGGATGTGTGAGATCAGTAATGACGATACGATGGGAAAATTGCAATCATTCTTCCCTCCATTCATCTCTGCTTTTTATTCTTCCTCCCAATGAACGTCTCAGCCCAGAGCCACATACTGGATTATTCCATCACTCTCAAGCCACAAGACAACAGGTGGACAGACAGACACTGCAGTGCTGCCCACGCATTTCAACACACTGAAACGGCTGCATTCAATTAGCTGTGTGTGTGTGTGTGTGTGTGTGTGTGAGTGTGTGTGTGTGAATGTTAGGAATGAGACTTATAGAATTTACTCACCACACACCCATTTCCGAAACCCCCCATGTCACACTAATTGCCTCAGGATGTGTTTATTAAAGAAAGACACCAGTTGTCCGTGTGCATGTGTGTGTGTTCCAATTCCAGACTGATCCAAAACAAGAATTCCCAGAGTTATTTAGGATAACAACAAACAGAACTGGGTGTGCTCTTAAAGACTTTTCACTGTTTAGGGTAAGGGAAGGACAGTTTGGGATTTTTTTTTAAGATGGTGTATTTTCCTTTACCTGGCTCCTTAACTCCTTGAAGGCCTCGTCCTCTGCCCTCATCAGAGGAGGTCATGCGCTATGTTTGGAAATACATACATTTTTTTGAAAAATACAAAACAATCAATTGGAGAACAGATCGTTTTTCCTTTGTCAGAATGAACATGTTCTTCCGATATCTCAGCGCGAGCGACAATGAGAGAGAGAGAAAGAGAGAGAGAGAGAGAGAGAGAGAGAGAGGGAGGGAGAGGATAATGTAATGTTTGCTCCATTTTCTCTGACCCTGACCAGGATGAATGTGTCAAAAATTGATGGATGGATGCATGTTTGCTCCATTTTGAATGTGGAACATTGTCTAAATATTTCTACAGTCTCATATTCTCCCTCTCTCTCTCTCCCTCTCTCTGTGTGTGCGTGTATGTGAAAGACAGATACCATCAAGAGGTTTAGTTTCTGTGTAAATTCTTTCAGTCATGTCCACAGCTGTTCTCAACATTCCATCCTGGAGACTGCTGGACTTTCAGGAGCTCTCTCACCCTCTCTCACTGTCCCCCCCACCTCAACCCCTTCCTCTCCCTCTGACTTCAGGTGAGTCTCTGAGTTTGACTTGGCTTGGAATAAGTCAGTAGCAGCACTTGTTTGAAAACAAGGCACAGTCTTACCACAACCTTTAGGCATGTACGAGTGTTGGGATGGGGGTGGGCCGAGGTGACTCAACATGAGTGTTTCTATGACGACATGAGTGTGTGTGTTTTTGGTTTGAGTAGTTGAACGCATTTGTGGGCTGTTGTGTTATCTGAGAGAGCACATTAAGTCATCCTCGTTAGTGGGCTTCACTCAAACTGATCACCTACTGACTCACTCAGCCTACTGACTCACTCAGTTCATTACATTAAGGCATCATCAGTGTCTTCCTGACATGTCTATGTCAAAATAATGAAAAAGTGAATGGACAGGATGAGTGAGGGCTTAAGGGGGCGTGAATAATTTCTACCTTTCACTTTCTAAGTGAATAGAGTTTGTTTATTATGTTTTATTATCTTTTTATTGGGGGCTGAATGGTAAACTAGATATTGTCCAGCACTATTGTGTGCAATATGCAATATAACATGCAAATAATTTATTTTTAAATCATGAATCTTCTCTTCTCTTCTCTTCTCTTCTGTCTAAAACCATGTATCTATTACTGTACAACAAATACCGCTTAGTCTCATCTCTGCATCTGCAGGCTGTGGTTGGAAACAAAACTCCCATAATAGCAGATGAAAGAGCAGTAATCGGTCCGTGGTTAATATTTCCTGTAAGCTCAATGTTATGTGGCAACGTTCACAGATCATATGTCTGTCTGTTTGGTGAGAATATACATCATCAGAATATACATCCTTTAAGCCGCCAGCACATCTGGCAGGTTAGCCTCCTTTACTTAGCCTCTCTGCGACTCATTTTTGTGTTAGACATTCGCCTAACTTCTCGTCAGAGTCTGCAGCGAGGACAACAGCACTCTCTCATGATGTCAGCCATAAGGCACTCTGAAAGTGGTGTCCTGCCCTCAAAAGTAATGCAGTCACTCAGTAAAGGATTCAAAAGCTGGAGGAATACTGACTGGCAGCCATTTAGTGTTTTAGACACGTGTCGACAGATTGGACAAATAACCCAGTTACACAAACACGCACACACATGCACACACACATAGACAGAGAGTAGCTTGTAATCAGCCCACTGAGACACTTCAACACATCTGCTAACAACTCTATCACTAAATCTGAACTGGCCTAGTTGAGCAGTTCTCTGCACTCTGAACCATACAAAAAGATGAAAGATACCAAGCAGATTAAAGGAAACTCTGCCCTTAATGTCTAATTACTGATATGCACTATGTCTGTCACAGTATGGGTGAATGTTTGCAATGCATTTGGGACAAGTTGTGTAAGAAAGAAAAAATCCAGTCTCTGTGGACAGGCATTAATTCTGAGATAACCTCAATTTCCAAGGTCAATGAAGACGATAACTTTGATTGATCATTTATTATTGTCTGTACTAGAATGCGGGCCAGTCTCATTATTGATAAACTGTCTGGTTCTTTCCAAATGAAAGTCTTTGGAATGGTGAATAGTGTGCACAAAGCAGAAGCAGTCGCTATTCTGTTCAGCTCCAAAACAGGAAAGAATGAGAGAATCTTGGAGATCTAAAGAGGTTAAAGGACATTAAAATGGTTCCTGATGTGGATGTCTGTAGGTGAGAGGGAGAGACAGAGACAAAGATTCCTAATTCTGGGTTCACTGTATTAATGGCTGATAGTTGTTGAATGAGTAACAGAAATGTAGAATGTTGCCATAAACTCCGTAGTCATTTTACAATTAAAATGTTCGCTTTCCTTTAAGTCATGCAACTCTTGCTCATAAGGTTATTCTGAAAATGTGAAAAAGTGGTTTTGTGCAAATTTCTTCGCTCTGCTTAAAGACTATTCTGCGTTAAGTGCTGTGTTGAGCATTTTTGAATTAGGTAAGTCAAACGATGCACACAATCGTAAAGAAGCCAAAGGTCAGAGATTAATGATGTACTGTAGATTCATCAAATCTCAACTTTGCCATTTTGAGTTTTAACTAAGAGGGAATGTTCTATTCATAAAGTTTTATCGTCTACAAAATGACTTTCCACAACATTTACACTGCATTTACATTGGCGGTGTTAATACCTAGTTATATTTTTTGCCATAGCTGAATATCTTCAGCGCTACTAATTTTACAGTTAGGACTAGTCAGATGGAAACCATAGAGCATTCTGGAAACCCAGACAGGTGTTGATTGAGCACACAATGAAAGTGAAGTCATTTTAATTTACAAGTTCATCAATCAGAAGAGATACACGTGATGCAAAAACAAATACACCCATAGACACCATCAGACATCAACTGGGATTCAAGCCTAAACAAGACATTAAATAAACCAAAGTTTATAACCACGCCAAAATCAAGTCCAAAGATCAAAAAAATGTTGTCACTCTACAGGAGATCAGAAGCAGGAAGACACAGGAAGTTTACAATCCAAAATTAGGTAAACAGGAAATAAGCAAAGTCGTAACAAGACAGGCAGGCAAAAACAGAAAGGCTCATTAGGTACACAGAGATGGGGTGTAAAAACACAGACGTACGAGTAAACAAGGAACAGGTGAGAGAAATGACATAATCAGGTAATGAGACGGGGGCGTGGTCGACACAACGGAAAACTCTACACAGGCAGATGGCAGTTAAACAGAGGAACTAAAACAACATTGTGAGCAGAAACAAACACATAAAAACACAGGAACAGATACAACAAATCACGTGACAACGCTGACAGACACATCAGCTGTCACCAATCCAACAGTCAAAATCTCCTACTTTTCACCTCTTCACAATCGGCCGAGAAAATGTCGGTCAAATTTCTTATTAGTCAGATCTTGTCCAACCATACTATTTAATCTGATATTAATCTGAAGGAAAAATGGATCCAGGGGGTATCATGTCTCCCCCACCACATTTTCAAGGTTTTCTATGCAGATTTGCATATACCTTGTATCATTATCATTAGCAGTAGTAGCAGCAGTGGTAGTGTATGAGTATTAGCAGTAGTTGTAGTATTATTTAACTCCTCCAAGAATTTCATTGAAATTTGGTGGGCAGTTTGAACACTTTCCAGGGAAGAACCCATTGGATTATAATATTTCCTTATAAAGGATTAGTTTTACTTTGCAGCATACCAAATCTACAATCCTACCGAAATCTAAAGAATAAGTCAGTACCAGAGTTCTTGTCATCCAGCCAGTCGCCTCATAAAGCTGCTGTCTCTCTGTAAGTGACTCATGGGGCCAAAGTAACAAATTTAATTCAACATGAATAAAAATAAAAGATTCTCTTAATAGCTCTCTGTCTGGTGCACATGTCTTGCTTGGTCCAAGTTTCCGTTATTGTGAAACTCCCTTGGCAAACAAGAGACTGTAGAGAAATTTACAACATCAGAGCATCACAACGAGAACATGGTAAACAGGAACACCACACACTGACTGAGAAGGTAGAGGAGTGAATCCAGCAGTCAGCCAGCCAGCCAGCCAGCCAGTCAGTTTAACTAAAGGCAGATCCAATCCACCACAGAACAGATTCATTACACAAAATCTCCTGCTGCTTGTGACAGTGAGAATTAATAATGGGACGATTCCAACACACATGTACACACCCCATCCATGAATTTATACTGTAATATGTCATTCTAGTCAATTTCCATCTTAAATTGTTCACTGGGTTTGTTACAGTCCCAAAGGATCGCAGAACTACTAAGGTTCCTTCCCC
>OMNV01008487.1:0-13685 GCA_900303265.1 Brotula barbata
GTTTTCCCCTCTTCTTTTCTCACCCAATTTCCTGTCTTTTCTGATCATATTATCATTCCATTAAGTTATTTAGAGTCTTTGTTCTGTTTTTTGACAGATTCTGCCATATTAGTTTCACACCGACATTCCCACATTTCCCCCTTATTCCCCCTTTAATTTATTTTCCTCTCTTTACATGTCTCTGATCCCAGGCTACAGCCTTTCCCCAACACGCACCAGGCTTTACAGAAGGGGAAACCCACTTTGACACTTTGATCATCCGTCTTTATTTGCGCTTTGTTTAGCTTTTTACGCAGTACTAAATTGCTTCGCTCTTGCAGTTATGACTTTGGCTGCTACTGTAATTGGATGGAGTATTTTTATGAGGCTTTTCGTGTTTTATTACTGTTTTATTACAGACAGAGGAACCGAAGGGATTTCTGTGCGATGATGGGCCGCCCTACTTACAGGCCGGGCAATATTTCAGACAATAATATTTTTATGAGTTAAGGCGGCTAAAAATACACGGGGAAAAATAAAATAAAATAAAATAAAATTTATATCTTTGTATTCCTTTATGTTTCTCTTTAGACCCAAGTCAGGCAGGTCTGGAAGCTGGAGGCGCCGGGTCCCGTCGGCTGCGCACTGCCTACACCAACACACAGCTGCTGGAGCTGGAGAAAGAGTTCCATTTTAACAAGTATCTGTGCCGACCCAGGAGGGTGGAAATTGCTGCCCTGCTCGATCTGACCGAGCGGCAGGTCAAAGTCTGGTTCCAGAACCGGCGGATGAAACATAAACGCCAGACCACGCACCACCGGGACGGCGGAGCAGGCGGACACGAATCGAGCGACCCGGGCGGGTTTGAGCCGCTCGAAGGCGCCGATGCTTCCTCCCCGTACTCAAGCCAGCCGCTCGAAGCATCTGGCACCGGCGGGGCTTCATCCGAGGGCGAGGCGGGGAGCAGCAATCCATCTTCGGCCGCTGCGGCTGCTACTGTGGCCGCTCCCACCGCCTACGCTAATGACAGAGGGGACAATACAGAGCCTCCGGCGGAGGAGGGAGACCGGGTGAACCGCACCGAACCCCCACCGCCGCCTGGGATGCCCGGCTGTTCTGAAGCGGCCACAACCAGTCGATCCCCACCGGCGTTCAACGCCACAAACTCTGCTGACAAACCGGGTACGACGCAGCGGAGCGACGCCGGGCCCGCCGCGGCAGCAGCAGCGCCGGGCCCCGATCCACCATTCTCCGCACAGCAGGACTCATCAATTTCATCCTCTTCTTCCTCGGCTCTCCCCGACCTGACCTTCTTCGCCGGGGACTCCTGCCTGTCCCCCAGCCTGCAGAGCTCCCTGGACAGCCCGGTGGATTTCTCCGAGGAGGACTTCGACCTCTTCACGAGCACGCTGTGCACCATAGACCTGCAGCACCTCAACTTCTGAAGGAGGTGCTGCTGCGAACAAACACGAAAACTGAAAATGAAAAATCCATGTGGATGAACAATCGAGCGGAGGAGAGCCAGCTGTTTTAAAAACGGAAGCCTCTCGGCAACATTCCGAAGACATTTCCGAGTGAAATAGTTTCCCTTTTTCTTTTCCTTTTTTTCCCCCAAATATATTTTTCGTGTTTTGTTTTTTTTGTTTAAAGCCTGAGATGAAGTGAGACTTACTAAAACTTTTTTGTTTTGTTTTTTAACGTGGAAAACATTTTATTGAAGGTGTTTTTGTTTTGTTTTTGTTTTTGACTCACATTGTCCAAATTTCAGGTATTTATTGCCTTTCTCATTCTTGCTATTTTTCTTTAAATCTATTAACCAATACGTGGATTTCTTTGTTAGTCCATTCCAGTGCAGCTTCATGGATCCTTAACTTCTCAGGAACTGTTCACGGAGTCTAGACGCAGACGGACGGACGGACTGCTTTTAGAACACTGAAACTGAAGAATGAATTCATTCTGCCCTTTGAATGAGACGGGAGAGCTGTTGGGGGAAATGCCCTGCTGATGATCCGAGTTTTAGACCTAGTTTATTTATTGAGATTCTTTAATAGTGAAAATAAAAATCCAAATTATTTATTGTACATTATTTTCATAGTGGAAATGATAATAATAATAATAATAAAAAAGCGCAAACATTTACGTTGTGGCCTCGCTCGTGTTTTTAGTTTTGTGCCATCAATTCTAAATTAATAAATGATGAGCAGATAATGATTGATAATGTGCGTGGCAAATATCAATAGAGCTTCATGCTTTATTTATTCATAGCACTGGAGTGCGTTTAAAACTGATAAAGCAAACGAACATTTATTAAAACAACTATTATAGCCTAATATTTGCTAAAGGCCTATTATAAATTATGGTTGAAAAATGGACACGTTTATTGTCCAAAACAGCTCCATCTTAATTTTGAAACCTATACCGTGTGTGTTTTATTTATTTGTTTAATCTGCGGGATATATGAGGATAGTTTATCACGATGATGGAGCCTGCTTTATGGGATTACTGGATTATTATTTTAAATGTTTTTGTCTATTTTACAACACCGTACAGCATTTGACCTAGTATTATTGATTATAATAAATTGAGGCTCACGTGGCTCAGTTTATGGGAAAGCAGAGAAAGGAGTTTGAGAAAGAATGAGGTGAGCAGACAAAGAGAAGAAAGGCAGGCTGGCGCCACAGCAGGGTTTGTGTTTTCCTCCCTCATCGGTTAGCTTAGCTTAGTTTAGCTAGCCTTCTGTATAAAGGTAGGGACGAGCTTCCTCCATGTTGCCATAAAAGCTCAAGTGGCAAGGCTAAATTAAACTCTACTCACACTGTGTGAAATGGAGCTCATTAAAACCCAGCACGGCTAACATTATGTTTGCCATCGCTGGAGTTAACTGGCACGGTACTGCCCGCTATAAAGCTAACGGCGAGTTAGCACGGCTAGGCCTCTGCCATTTGTGTGTGCGGGGACGTGGCTAACTAGCTGCCGCTGCAGTCAAAATGGCGCTGAGGACAAAGCAGGATGTGAACAATGAGCAGTGGCAGCCATTACAGGATGACTGCTTCACTGTGACAGACGAGGAGTGTGTGTGTGTGTGTGTGTGTGTGTGCCTATGTGAGTGAGAGAGAGTGATAGTTTGAGGACTGCCCATTTTTATATTGCTGTACGAATATAATAAAAGGCCAATATAAAAAAATTGAGATTATTATCGACAACAATTGATAACAGCTAATCAATGTTCAATTATCATTAATAAATGTTTTGATAATGTGAAAATATAAAGTAGAACAAAAGGTATAATATATTAATTGAAGCCATAAAAATTATTTTTATGTGGTCCAGAATAATAAAATCACTTTATGAGGTTAGGGTTCGTTCAAAGAAGCTGGGGACGTTAAATGTCAATATGATACAGTCTCACTTTTGAGCATTATTGAATGTTTAATAGCTATGTTAGTGATACTTCAAATACCTGTCAAAAATAATTATTTTCAGGTCTGAACTCGCTAACTGACATTGAATATTTTTTGTGCAAGCTGCAGGATTCATTCTGAAGACATTTGCAGTCTTTGAATAGACCTAGATGGATATGGCTATCATGTATCTTGAGGATTTTCAAATCGAAAGGTAACACCTTGTAAATGTATTTTCTTTGGGCACTACATTCCCTTACATTATCCTGGATGTATATCTTCACAACGTTCTCTGAGATAGTTCACATTAAAAATTCAGTAGAAAGAAAAGGCATAATAAAAGCTTATGGGCTATTAGTTTAATGGCAGCACACAGCACTTTGTTTTCATCTGTCTTTAAACAGACGCTAATAACAAAAGATGGTAATTCAATGCTTTAATTACATATTGGGAATCAAAAATCTATTTTATGTTACAGTCACCTGGCTGTGGGTATATTTACAGTTTAAGAAGCCTCCATCATGCTCCACCAGTTGTCTGTTGCTCCATGGGCTAATGTGATATTTAGAGTTACATTAATTATCACAAACAAAAATGAGAACAAAACGGTTACAAAGTACATTTTCTTCTGTTAGAGGAGTGAATGGTTTGAACAGGGACTGTTATTTGGTTAAAAAGAGACTCAACCTAAGGAGAGACTGGACCAAGACTGATTTGAGATGATGTCACACAGTCCCTTAACTGTAAGAGGACATAACTGGCCCCTCACACCACTGGATGAACCATATTTTATTCCAGACTAAACTTAAACTTTCTCTTTTTTGATATCTTCTCTCTGTTCTAATTAGAAAGCATCGTCACTGAGAGAAATTCAGCTGAGGCCAGCGCATGCGACGCACAGAGTAAACACAGGCTGCCACACACTGGAACTGGGACTTAATAATTCAAAGTGCTGCTTTCTGACTCGAGATCCCAACAGAAAAAAGGTATGCTTACTATATTTGGGGTCCCGAGCTGCAGCGTCAACACCCTATCATGCAGTAGGACACTTGTTTAATAGTTCATTAATAATCCAAACTGTTAACTGTTACATTCTAGTACAGCCCAGGATCGACCAAACAATAATTATGTACATGTATTTTACTTTTATACTTATAACAGTACCTAAAGGTTGCAAATATGAACAAAATATCATTCCATATCAGTCCACAGTTAAAAGCTTGGATTTGTCTGATCTGGCTGAAGGTGAGATAATCTCATCCTCTCCATGTTCATTTTAGCATTTACACGAAAAACTGCATAAATGAATCTGCAATATTAAACTTTTCAGACAGAGTAAGGCATAGCAAAGGGTTTAGGGTAAGGATAATATCTTCCCTAGAGTGTGAAATCACCATGGTCACTTTTCACAGGCCACCAAAGAAACTGTATTCCTTTGTAGTTTGTTATTTTAACCTGCAGCAAGGTTCAATTCATCAGTGTCAATGCATTGAAAACATACAGTTGTACAAATCATAGGATTATTGTTCCTTTATTAATAAACCTTTCACACCGAGATTAACTGGTGGTTGAACAGAATAGTTTGACCCCCTACCAGCCAGTCCTAAACAAAAATAGGATTTTCTACGATAATGATTTATGTGACATTGTTCATTCATTGTTTTCCATGGACCTGTGGCACCGTGGCCTCACAGCACGGTCCTGGGTTCAGCTGGAGTTTGCATGTTCTCCCTGTGTCGGCGTGGGTTTCCTCCCAGTGCTCCAGTTTCCTCCCACATTCAAAAACATGCAGGTTAGGTGACCTGGAAACTAAATCACCAGTGTGTATGTATTTAAATGTGGGTTCGTCTGTCTCCGTGTCAGTCCTAATACAGACTGGCATTCCATCCAGGGTGTACCGTGTCTATTGTCCAATGACTGCTGGGATATGCCTCACCCATGACCCTACACGGCTTAAAGCAGGTATAGAGAATGGATTGATGTAGTGAACCAAGAAAATATTATGATGTGAATGTGTGTAATGTGTAATGCAGTGTTGTTACCAAAATGTAGTCACTGCGTTTCTCTCTCTTTTCCTTCTCCCTCTCTCTCTCCTGTAACCATCCATCTATGTATATCTTGTAGACAAAGAGATTACAGCAAGTACATCTCAATGCTGGAAGGCGTATCTCACATTCCAAGTGCCTGTATGTGTGTGAGTGTGTGTCTCTGTGTGTGTTCGAATAATCTCCCTCTCTCCTGGCTGTCACCGCCTGTCGGACTGCTGCCATGCTGTAACACGTGGACTGCTCCTTTATCTCCCGCATCACCGTCACTGTTATGATTTCAGCTTGTGTGTGTATGTGTGTGTGTGATATTGCATAACTCAGGCATGATAGATCACCCACTTAGCAGCAGCGGTGAAATATGTGAGCAGTGGATTTTTATCATCCTGGGTGTCAGGAGGAAACCTCACCCTCAGCACGCAGATAATCTCGCTGCACTGCTGCTGATGCACTAATTGCACTAATTACGCGTTTAGACTTTGGGCTGAAACACAAAATATAAGCTATTATGATTAAACTGAAAAACTGCCACATCATGCAACATCCTGTATTTTAAACTCTGTATTCAAGGTGTATCAAATTTATTTGGTATTTCTGGTTTTACGTCGCTTTGTAGCAACGTAAAACTACAGCAGACTTCACCATTTTGCTTTATAAAGAGTTGTGAATGAAACATTACCCAAATATTGAATAATACAGCCTGACAAAATGACAAATACAATAAGTTATTGCATTCCTCCTGAGCAAACCTTTTACTTGTTACAAGTAAGGAATAACAGTAAATAACTGTAACTCTGTTTTTTCAGCTCTGTAAGCAGCTCAGTCCAAGTCTGTTTCTATTCAACAAGTTGACTTTTGATTTTGTTTGTCTACATGTACTTCTATTTCCTATTTTTATTTCAATTATTTTGAAAATCTCTATCATTTATTCCAAAATGTCAGAGTTTCCACGTTCTTTCAGGTAGTCCTTGTAGTACCTCTGAGTACCCCAAGGGGTGTGTGAACCAACATTTGTGAAACAACGACGAAAAGAAGCATCCCAAACCCGTGTGCCGTAACAGAGTGAAATAATGACTGATAGCAACTTTCTGTGGCGTTGTTGCTCGTGTACCACAATTTCTCGCTCGGTCTCTATTTGTAACAACGTTCCAGATGTGTGTATGAGCCTCCAAAGTGCCGCCAAAAATGTTTGTAGGGGTATGATTGATCTAATTCATTTTTCATTTATTCCTTTGCCATAATGTCTCCTCAGTGCATTGTGTTCTTGTTGCTTGTTTTAAGGCATTACAGCTACAGCGAATGTACTAAACCGGTGCGAATGTCTGAGCTGCTCCGACGCTGAGGAAGAAGACACATTTCTGATGATGTGACACCACTGACTAATGTCTCTCCAATTGTTCTAACAGCAGTCAGGAAGGTCACTGTACCAGATGACGGATGGTTGATCAGGGTTAACTTGTTTTAACCAAACATGTTCAGTTAGTAGGTTCCAATAGTTCCAAATTAAAAATCTTACCTTGCGCATGTTTAAAACATTATTTCTATTTCAAGGTGCATAGCTGCACATGGACAGAATTTGTGACCAACGTTTTGCCTTCGCTGACTTCGCTTAGACACTGTCCTTGGTGCTGAACACAAGAGCAGTAATCAACAAAAGGGCCTATTTCAAGCGTAGATATGTCAAACTGTCACAAGTGTTCTCTAAGATATTCTGATGACACCAAGACGACAAACTATTTTAAGCCTACAGGCCTGAGCTTTAAATAGAGAGAGGATGTGACTATCAAATCAAGTGCTAAAGATGCCTCCCAGTGTGAGCTTAGGATAATATAAAGCACTGATCCATCACATTTAGCTAAAGACATAAAGCACATAATACCCAAGTCCAGGTTTTGGATCACGGAACTCTAAATGTCCCCTTTCTCAAGGCCACATCTATGCATGCAAAGTGTGTCAGCATTTTTTGTGTCGCTGTTGTAGTAAGGCAACGCACTGGAAATATTTAGACAATCAGATGAAGAAGTTCAGCTCATGTTTTTTTACTCAGTATGCTGAACATGACTAGTTCCTCATAAAGGTAGGTGTCACTTATGCAGGTTGTAACACAAAGTGTGAATACAATTCTGTTAACAATAGGAACAACAAAATTATTATTAATAATAAGAACATTAACAGTACTACTAGTACCACTAATAATAATAACAGCAATAATAATGAGAATGTACTGCATCTAGAATGTAATTTATGTAGAAAATTCCAACATGTTTAAATTGTTATCAATGTTTACATGTATCCTCAAAATTGTGTTACCATTGGACCAGCTATTTTATTGCAAACTAATATGCAGAATCTTAATTTAGTCGTAATGGAATTATAAAGTATAGTAACTTAAAAACAAACAAGAGTGTTACTACTTCTGCAGTACAGTACATCCACACGTCTCCCAGGTTTCCTATGTATTGCCAGTATTGTTGTTATTTGCAAAACCTGTAATAACTTGATGTTTTGGATCTTTAGTTTTTTTTTTTAATAAAAATAAATGATCATAATAAAGACTGTAACCTGGACTATCCTCTAAACGGGGCTGTAGCACTGGACTACTGGAAGGGGGGTAGTTAGTGTCCGTACTCAGAGAAAGTCACGCCACGTGGTCATGAAAGTCGCTGCCTGTTGTCTGAAGCATCTTTACTACAAAATAAATCTTCATCAGCACAGAAACAATGAGATGGAGATAGACCTCTTCACTCTGGACAAGACTGTTAGAGCAAACCAGAACTTCACCAAAACAGATCAGATTTGCCCTAAAATTGTCATGAAAACACCTAAAGGGAAGTCTTTGCGGTGACATATTTGAGTTGTCCTTATTAAATGTGAAGTTATGATACAAATACATGTTTTTTTCCCATTTATTGCAGCTGGTATACATTTTTTCTGCAGTCATAGTGACCAATCCTCCCTGTGAATATGTCAAACTGAGCCACGATCATATGAGACTTTACATGTCTGCCACAGTGGGGGATAGGCGGAGCCACCTTGAACTAAGCTGGAGATTTCAAAATCAATCGTGCTCTTCTGGTCATATGGAAACACTCGGGCTGTACTTGCAGCGTGGGTTTTGATTTTAATTTGTGTGTGTGTTTACTGGTCCACATAGAGCATGTGCACCAACAGGGGACGTTTTCCTTACGCTGAATTATATGGATTGCGACTCTCAAATTAATAATTTTTCTGGTTTGTTAATAGAAAAATGCAGTGCAGGCTCTGCTGGTGAGATCTTTTCTCTTCTTCGTGGCTAAAAAAAGAAAAAACATCCACAAATTAATGGTTAGGCGTTTCGTACAGATTTTAAGTATTGCACGAAGCCGTTATGAAAACTAAAAATATCATTGTCCTGTGGATGTAATTGAATAACTTGATTACAAAGAGTAACCTGTCACCAGCAGACCTTTGTATTGATCAAGATGCCACTTTTTCATACATGTCAATATATTTAATAAAATTCATGGTAAAAAAAAAAAAAAAAATTGAATGCTCTCTCTCGCTTTCTCTCTCGCCCTTCGTTCTCTCCCACAATATGAAGGCAGATGATCAATGGTGCAGCCTCCAATCCTCGCATCAATATAACTTGCGTGTGTGTGTGTGCGTGTGTGTGTGGTGCTGAATGATTATCCTCACACATGCAAACACAGACACTCACCACTGTTATATTGAGTTGTCAGGTGTGAGGCCTTGGAGGATACACACAAAACAGAAATCACTGCGTGTGTGTCTGTGTGTTCATGCAAGTCTCCACATTGCGGTCTTGCTCTAATTGGTCAATAAAGAGCCATTCCACAGGATTTACTGGCATTTATCAAGGGACCTACACAGACACTCGTCAGTCAATCCAACGGCACCAATTAAGAGGCAGTAAAAAGAGTGCTGAGTAGAATAAACAGAGACGCCAGGCGGAACTCACACCAGCCACCAGCCACAAAAAAAAACCAACAACAGACAATTACAAGACAAAGACAAGGATCTGGGTCAGGGGAAAGACTTCGTACACGAAAGCTGCTGGTGCATAAGGCGGTAAAGTTCCTGTATGTTGACTCGGTGATGGTTGGAACATCAGAAGGCCTTTAGGTGATTTATGTTGAGGTTCAGGGAGGTTTAATTCCTGCCTCACTGAAGTCAATTCACTTTTTGGTGCAATTAGGTCATCTTCAAGTGTTATACTCATGACTGGAAGAATAAAGATTCAGAGATTATTATCGCACTAACAGCGTGCATATATAAATGTATAAATGCCTGTATTCTCACAAATTTTTGTATATTATTTTTCTTTATGAGTGTTCTAAAAGGACTGAAAGTAGCTGGATACATTACAGTGAAATGATATTGCAAATAAATATAATAATGTTGCAGTTCCTTTCCCAAAGTTCTCACAAATTGAATATTTTTTCTTTGCAAAACTACAATGGAGGAAAAAGGAAACTGAAAGTCGGTGCAGGTATTTTTTTTCTCAAAGGAAGAAGGAAGGTCCTCAGAAGCATACACTAAAGCCTAAATGTTGATGAGTGTTTTCTTTCAGGATTATTATCCAGAGTTATTCCGTATTGGCTACAGACTTCCGGACAGCCCATAACAACACATTAACAACCCCTCTCCTCTCCTAAAGTGAAAGTGTGTGCCTTTTTCCCCGTGTGTTTGATTAATTGCACAGCGATGGCCAAAACACATACACACAAGCACGCAGACAGACACACACACAGCCCCTTCCCCTCTCTATGACAGAAGGCTTTTCGCTCCTGCTTCCCGTGTGGCCCAGCGTCAGAAAAGGCGACAAAACATTGCATCTTGAAGAGGCTGCTTCAGACGGAGCACACGGCAGCCTTCGTTTTGTGGCTTCTGTGATATGTGTGTATTTGCAGCGATATAATCAAGTGCAGACTAAGCACAGCGTGAATCTAACTGTGTTGTCAGAAGATGCTGTCGCTCCACATACAGTACCCACACAGAGACTCAGACAATCCATATTTCTAATCGCAAGAATTGTTTCCTTCAGCCAAACAGGAGGCAGAGGCAGAGCGGAGTGGAACTTCAAACATTTGGAAGCTTCAGCTGCCAGCGTGCTTCAGCTCACAGTGCTGACAGACCAAAGCAGATGTTTGTCTTTGGGCTGCTACAGCTGCAGCCCCCGCAACCTATAGACCAACATCTGTATACAGTATATACTGTACATCTAGTAGCATCGATTCTTTAGATGAAATGGCTTCGTATCTGATCTCTAGATATGTGAAACATATTTATAAGTCACAACCTCTGATTGAAAATGAAGTTCACAGCTCATGGGTGAAACTGAAGTCATGAGTGAATCCCTGTTCTCCCATCCCCGACAAACATCTCATCTTAATGCCACCATATATGAAATAACTTAACTTTTGATAATACATTAGGTAAGATGTGAGTGTGTATTAGATTGTATTCTGGTTATTCGTGGTATTAAAGGTATCCAGACAGTAAGATGTCTTATTCTGTTCCATGTAGTTCTCAAGCCCAGACTGCAGTCCGAGTGAAGTCAGTCGGTGGTTTTGGCTGCAGGCCCTGGTTGCCCTTCACAACCCGGCTCTTTGGGTGTAAATGTGTTGTGCAGATAAGAGTTGCCGAGCTGACAGCGTCTTATCAGTGATGGCGGATAAGTGTGCGCCAGGAGGAAAAAGCCCTCCAGCTTTGATTTTGCTCCTCTCCTATACACACTTTCCACGTTTCTAACGAAATCATTTGAGCGTTACACCCATTATAAGTCACACAAGACAAATTTGAATGTAAAGATCTGCGCTTCAGGATAAAATGTTAACACTTTGGTTGTCATTTGATTGCAGTGTAGATGTAGACTGAAGAATAACACTGATGTGTTATCTGAACTTTACAGCCTTTCCTCCTTCAGTTCAGTTTGTTTTGTTCTGAGCTGCCGAACTCCTTTAAGGGCCCTCCGTATTTCTAAAGGTGTACGGTGAAAAGAAAAAAGAGCGCGCATAGCTGAACACCAAATGAATTTTAGCTCTAGAATAAAGGATAATGTAATCACAAAAACAGATATCAAAAAGTATGTTAAATAAAAGGCAGCATTTCCTGTTTTATCTTATTTTATTTATTTATTTGAGTCCCACTTCAAAACTGGGAGAGGAACTACGATGAACGAAGGAGCATGAACACACACGAAGGAGCCTGAGCACACATGAAGGGGCGTAAACACCTCCCCCCCGTGCTCCCCCATGTGATGTAACTCTACTAATGCTTTTCTGTCTCCCATCAGACACCTGACCACAAAAATTAAGTTGGCTTTGTTTGGCTGTAAGATGTTGTACGTCTTGTTGTATATTACATTTTAAGGTGAATCTCAAGTCAAGTCTCAAATCCTTATTTTGCATGAGGAAGTTTGACCAAATAAACTTTTAATGCACTAATAATTCATGGATGCTTCAAGATAAATTAGGATGGGTGGCAAACAAAAGTATTATCATGGATTTATGCATGTATGTGTTAACTTCAAATGAATATCTGTACATTACGTTGTTAACAGCAATAACTTGACAGAATAATTTACAAAGCCAGATCCTCCACCAAGGATTTGATAGTTTGTTTGTATAATGTTGAGCAGGATTAATCAAAAATGTCTGAAGCAATTTTGGCAAAATTTGATTGAAGGGTGTAAAGCTTTGCACAGTGTTTGCACAGATCCAAATCCAGATGCAAATACAGAGAAGTTTGTGATTCTTTAACACTGAGAGATTTATGATCATTTTGTCATCAAATCAAAATTTGATGTGCAAATTGGCCCAAATTCAAATACATTTTAATAACTAGAAGGTACTCAGAGTGTGGAAACTCTACCTCCATAAAACTGAACTGTTTCTGGCAAAACTATTGGGAGACGTGTGCTAAAATTGTTTTGTCTCGATCTATTCTTTATGTTTCAAAAGCAAAGCCAAATTGTTGAAACCTGTCCCAGCTCACAATGTGAGTTAGGACAAGTTTAAAATTCTTGGATGTCATCCTAACAAACTGACAAATAAAACTGACATATAAAGTAATTAGATTCTATTGTTATTTCTTCTCTGTGGTGCCAGGTCTTGGGTTTAAAAGTCTTTTATTTTGTCCCCACACTCGTGCTTCGGTTTGTATGGCTTAAAAATGAAGGAAGAATTGACAAAAAAATCTAAAACAAAATTTGGAACCTGACCGATTTTAGCTGGGTTTGTTTTGGTCTTGACAGATGTTTGCTCTTTAATGAGTGCCGCTCTTGCTTCTGCTATACGTTGTTTGTTGATATTGCAGATATTGAACTTTTTTTGTGATATCAAAAACTTTGTTCAGACCCAAAAGAAATCAGCAACCACTATTACATCAATTTAAGTGTAGCTCTGTGATTTAGGGGTTTTCAACAAGTGGTCCACGGCCACCCTGTGGTCCGTGGAATTATTGCAGGTAATCCACGACAATGACTTCAGTAATGTCATTTTAATGCCAGGAGCAAATCAATATTGTTTACTGTTACAATTTATTGTGCATTTTCTTATTTACATTTCTGGTTTGATTATCACCAAATTCATCTAAATAAAAGTTTGCATACTTCTAGTGAGTGACATACTTGATGAATAAGTAGAGGACGGGAGACAGACTATGACATGAAACCGTCCCTGTCCACCACTGTACTGACAACAACAGACAGATTGCGTGCAACCCATCAAGCTCTGAAAGATTACTAATAATAAGAAATACTCCCTAATCTCAGCCCCTGCCCCCACCCCTTACATTAGAGGTGTACAGTTTGCCTCAGGAGCTGAGTCTTGAAGGTGGTCCATAGGCCAGCATAGGCTGAAATGCCTTGTTTTAGGGGAACTGCTAGGTAGAAGATAGAAAAAGCACAGAAAATCTATTTTCTAGAGAAGTTCTGATGTAATACAAATCTTAAAATCCATGACAGTAACTCTTACCTCCATATTTTTCATCTTCTCCAAAGATGTAAGTGCAACTGTCATTGCTATCATATTTTTAACCTGTGGAATGTTTCATTTCCCTCAAAATTCTCTTTATTGTAGATCAGTTGGGTATCTTTATATACAGTTTTCTCCAGAATGCATCCAGACATATTTTTTTTTAAATCTTTGGCTTGTCAATAGAATTTTATCATTAAGTTTGATGTTTATGAAGCCCATCTTCATCCATGGGCGGTTACCTCAGCATTTAAAAGGTTGACAGTGGTTCAATGTGCTGCTTT
>OMNV01008494.1:0-19827 GCA_900303265.1 Brotula barbata
ATGTGGTACACCGAGGACATGGACGGGAGACTGGTCCAGAAAGGCGTGGAGGACCACAAGCATTTGGCTGTGAGGCTGTCCAAGATGTTTCCCTCTCTGATCTCAGAGGAGAACCTTCGAGGTGGACTCGTCCGTTTCACCACCAGTTCAAAGCACAGGTGTGTCAACAGCACCTTGGCCTTCAAGGCAGGACTGACAGAGCTGTGGGGGATTCAAGGTAGGGACAGGAGGAGGAGGATGATGATGATGATGATGAAAAACACTTTAGTTTAGTATTGGATGGGGAATAATGAAATAATTAGTTATGTCCTCAAAGTGATGGCACACGGCTGAAAGTTTCAGAGTACTAAATATATGAAGGATTTCTGAGTACTTTAAATGCAATCAGTGCAAAGCAGAATTGACAATAATCACAGACATGTTTTTGAAATTCAATGTTCGACAGTGACGTGTGTAATGTTGGGATGTCCACATATTTTTGGCCACACGAGGAATATGAGTGTGTGTATGTTATCATTTAATGTCCCTTTTTTCCACTTCCATATGAACATGATGATGATCCAGACGAGGTTGACCATGTCATCAATGATGCTCTGATGAGGTTTTTTGACATCTGCACCCGGTTTGTGAGGGATGTTAGTGACAACCCATCAGCCATGGTGGAGGTGGACAAATTCAGGCAGGGACCGGAGATGAGAAGGGTGCAGGAGAAGATCGCAGACCGACTCAGAGTCCCGTACAGTCTGATCAACGCTGGTGAGTGACTTCTCTCCAAACAGATTTTTAATGTTACTTCATACCTTCCTGTACGATGTTCGTAGACTTCATTCGAATGACATCATCTGATTCAGGACGAGCTCCAGTTTTGTTCCTCGAAGATGTCCTAATCAAAAACACAAAGCAGGCTGTGTGAGGCTTACATTCCCAATTACAAATACACAAAATATTACTGTTTTGGGAAGATGGTGTGCCAACATCTCACTTGAACTTGGCTAGAACTGACAAAGATTTCAAGAGTCAGACAAAGTAAATAGTTGAGCACCGCGTGCTATAGGTAATTGAAAATTTTGCAGTGCGTCAGATCGGCGTTCTCCATCGTGTTCACATTCGTTCCTCCTGCGTGTGTTTCGACGGTGATATTATATGGCTTCCTTTCTCTGGCAGACGTGGCTGAAGCAGCGTTCTTCTTGTGTGCATACGAGTTTGCCATCAAGACCGTGAACTCTCCCTGGTGTCAGCTGTTCGATGAGGTTGACGCACAGGTACAAACCTTGGGCTCAAAATGGGTTTGATTTGATGTGAGGCCCGTTGAAAAGAACCAAACGGTCTTGGTATGTGTAAAATCTCCCTTAAACACCGTGATGTGCCGATAAGAAAAATCACAGGGGATCTCTTGCTCTCCTTTTCCACAGCATTCATTCCCATGGAGATTGTGTGCCATTATTCATGTCACAAAGAGTGTTTTGTGTCTCGTGTTACAGGCTGACCTGACACTCAGGTGGCTGAAATGTTATCTCACTCAATAAAGTGCAGCCAGATTACGTATCCTCATTTCCATAACGCCTACCCTGCCATCTCATCTCATTATCTGGTCAACAGGTGATGGAATATGCAGGTGACCTGAAGCAATACTGGAAAAGAGGCTACGGTCATGAAATTAACAGCAAGTCAAGCTGCGTTCTCTTCCATGACCTGTTTTACCAACTGGACCAAGCTGCCAGAGTAAACAAGTAAGAAAACCCTCAATAGCCCAATGCAGGAAAAAGTACATACAGGTACTTATAGATGGTTTTGTTGTAGATGTCATGTAGTGCCTTTTCTCAAAGATCTTATTCTACATATTTCAACGCAAGCATTTTTTATACAACCACCAATATCTTAGTCTGATCTTAATGCAGAAAGGTGTGTGTTTTTTTGTTTGTTTGTTTGTTTCACAACATAATTTTATTCCCAATCGATGTGTCTCCCTGCAATGGTAACAAATTTTTTTTTTTTTTTACTTTTTTTTGTTTGATAAGAGGTGAAAATTTGAGGGTTACAAATCGGGCCAAAGGGGTGGATCCTGATCTAGTTCAAAGACACTATCATGGCTTGTGAAAACAGATGTGTGTGTGCAGGGCATTGTCCTGTTGAAAGGGCACGCCAGTGTGCCCTCAGGTACTTCTGGGAACTTGTATGACACACAAACAAAATGTGGGTCTGGAGAAGGCCAATAGAATTAACTAATTATTAATGCCATTTCTTCGAACTCGGTTGTTTTGCTCTTGCTCTCGACAAAGATCACGGCTGTTTGTGACTCTTCAAACTGTAATCAAAATCAGAAGAAAGGTGTGCGCTTGATCTACTCCTCAGTTACAGTGCTGACCATGTCCCTCTGCATGTGTCCCCCGTGAGTGTTTTGGATGTTGCTTTAGTGAACAAACATGTTTGCTGATTGGCTCATTACATATCTAATGGACTCCAGCCGTTTACTTTGTACTTTAATCTTGTAAAATGTAATTTTTCGAGCTAGTTTTTGACACTTGTAGAACTTGTGTGTGAAGATTCTAGGTAATCCAGGTCATACGAATGAAGACTTTTCTCCTATCACCCAGGGGTCTTCTTCAGTTCTGTAGGGCTTGCTGAACTTGTTGAAACACAGGCCCTTCAGGGTTAACTCTTATGATTTGTTACCATTAACCTCCACCCTTCATACTTTAAATCTTGTACGCCAGTTACGCCACAGCTGCAACCATCCAGATCGGTCACGCTGAAACCATCCTGCCTCTGCTGTCCCTCCTGGGCCTCTTCAAAGACGACGACGCCCTGACATCGACCAACTACGCCACGCAGACACGACGATCCTACCGCACAAGCCAAATAATGCCGTATGCGGCTAACTTAGTCCTGGTGTTGTTTGACTGCGGAGAAGGCGAACTGAGGCTGCAGCCAATGCTCAACGAGAGGCCTGTGACTTTCCCTGGAATGGCTGACCAGCAGACCTCCATGCCGTTCTACCGGGACGTCAAAGAGAACTACAAGGAACTTCTCCAAGGCTGTGACTTTGAGACAGAGTGTCAGCTGTTCGGAGGAGCATAGGTCATCATGATTCATTTTAAAGGCTTTATTAGTGAAACTTTTACCGGGCATTAAGCCTTACATTGGTTGAGCAAGTTAATTCAAGGACCTTTCTTAATTGACCTACAAGATGTTTACATATTTCACTCAAGTACTTTTATGTGTAAATATACACATCAGAGGATAGTTTGTAGCATTAAATCCAAAAACCAACAAAGGACACAGCCTATGAATTCATCTGAACCTTTACAGTATTAGTACTGCTTAATTGTAGTACATGTCATCACAGAGTTTTCAGTGTTCATCAAATTAGAGCCAAACAGAGTTTATTTTGCACTGAACAAGTTTTGAATATACATTTTATGCAGTTAGATTCATCAAAGTGCTGTTTTCTTTTGTGACACAGCAGCCACTCTTCCTGTATTAACACCAAGAATCACCATACCTGTAGAAAATGGATGTATGAATGGTCTGAAAGGGGCCTGGATCTGAATTTTAACTCTGATGTCAGTATCACAAACTAATAAAAGCAGCATTACAGAAATCTGCAATGTCAACCGTTATGTTATATTTGACAATATGTGTAACATTCTCATCTGAGATTTGTCAAGATAACGGATGAATTACAATTAAAATGGTGATCACCTATTAGTTTCTGGTACTATCACAACAGGCAAGGCAGGTCCCATCCTATCTTGGCACCCCCACGGGCCACCGAAACACACCTGCTGGAACCCCTTTGCAGGTGACCCCCTTCCTGTTAGCTAGCATAGTGGTGACTGGTTAGCTACTTTTGTTTTTCTGTACAGCCTTTGAGAGGAACCCTGACAACGATCATCCAGTTTAACTCTAACTGAAGAAACGCTACTTGTCCTACAGTTTAAAAAATAAACCCATAGGTAGGACCGTGTGTTATTGTTCCGTGGCCTATACGACAGGTGGTTGTATATTGTATTGTAATCCAACATGGCGGCCGCTCATCACATGATGTCATATGAAAACGCTCTGTTACTGCCTGCATTGTGGATTCGCTTAGATCACTGTATATCTATTTCTCAAACAAATGTTCTGTTTGTTATTTTTCGTTTTCAAAAATGAAATCCAACACATCTGGATAAGAATTTCAAGGTGCATTAAAAATGCCGCACCTTAAAAAGTACTGTCTACTGAAAGGGATCTAGGTTAAAATCATTATTATTACTACACTTATTCACATTTCCCAATCTCTTTTGCGTCGTTGAACGGTTTCTCTTAAAGTGACACGTTGTGTGAGGATCTATCAGTCACGGTTGGGAATCCACGGTGCTCATCATTTGACCGGAAACGAGTTTGGTTAGCAACACAGACAGCAAAACAACGCCATTACTATCGTGCCATACATCTGTCCCGTATGGCTGGAATGGGAGTTGTTCGGTATTCATGGTCGTAACCACGGTATTATTTTACACCGACCCAGTCGAACGGGTTTCACCGCTCGGCCCCGTGTTGTCGTTGTGCGCGGACATTGGCTGGGAGTGCGGCTCCGTATGCAGGAGGAGGTGGAGAAGAAGAAGAAGGAGGAGGAGGAGGAGGGAGGATGAAGGCTGGGCTAGCGGACTGCTACGTGTCTTGAAGTCCCTTTTAAAAGCAACACGACTTCATCTTCCGTGACCGTCGGCAAAAGTTTGACGAGATTTCCCCAGTTTCACCCTCCATCGGTCCGTATCCGGCTTCGGCAGTCCGTCGGCGGTGTTACTCTTGAAAAATGTCCGGGGTGAAAAAGCTTCGTACGGTAAGTTGTACCGGAGGAAGGCAGAGCAGAGATTTAAGATGTCATCAAACAAACAAACAAACTTCTTTTTTGTAACGGTGTGTTACAAAAAAGGGGAAGCATGTCAACGAACATTGCTTTGCTAATTTTTTAGTCTTTGAAGTGCCTTTAAGTTCACTTTCATGTGAATTTATATACAAACCTTAAGAGTGCTGTAGTGGCTCTCCTCCTATTTGATGATAAACAGGCGCTGTTAACCCTCTCATGTCACAAATGTGGGTAATAAGCGTTTGATTATCAGAACGTTGAGAAACAAGTGGACAAAACGAGCCACTCTGTTAAAAATGCTGTTAAAAAAGTTGTATTGTGGTTTGAAGTGGTGGATAAAGTGCCTTGATGTTGTATTTAAGTAAAATTATGCACCTCTGATTCAAAAATGATTTGGTACAAGTACTGTATGTCCACTGTTACTGTACTGTGGTGAAGTAACAATAATTATTACCATATGGTCCACTAAAGTAGCTGTAGTGGAGTATTTTTACTCGGTTACCGTACACCACTGGTTGTTGCGGTTACAACTAGTGAATTTGGAATTGCACAAGACCTTTCTGTAGAACTATGACGGTGTCCGTCAGGCACAAAAATGCTGCAGTGTGGGGTCATTTTGGCTGCTATCAATCCTTCAGAGACTGACACGCAAAAGAATCTGCTTATTTTTTTCCAAACAAACCAACTAATTTGAGGAATTTTTCAAGAAACCAGTGTGTGTGTGTGTGTGTGTGTGTGCCAAAACGAAATGGAATGAAAGCGGTCATGACATGAGAATAAAGAAAATGACACAATTCTGTAAAATTATTCCATGGGCGATTGTCATTTTGGTAGAACCTCTCCCACTTGCCCTGTGAGCAAGAAACAACAGGATTGTCCTCTTTGCAGTGCAGATTTTTAGGGGTCAAAAAGTCATATTCATTGTAAATACATTTGCCAAAATAACTTCACCAGCTCCAGAGAAGTGTATATTGGAAAGTTAGATTTTTACCCCCGTGAAAAGTATCTCTCTTCAACGGTACTGTACCAGGTGTGTTGACTCGAAGCGCTGCATTGAATAGGCCGGTTGTTCCTGCAACATATTTGTATCAATCCGGCTCATTCATAACGCAGGGGGTCTTGTGAAGGGGAGAAAGAAACCTCTGTGGACCGGCAGACTGATGGCTACACGTCACACACCAATATGTATCATTGTTGATAGCTCACTTATTTTGTCAAACTTGCTTTCAGGAATTTCCCAGTGAAATTAAGATTTAAATAGATAGGCACAGAAACACGGTGCCAGAACAAGAGGAAGTACACATGACAAACACGGAGCAAGATGATTAGAGTGAAGGACTCAAAAATGGAATGGGACACAAGCGAGTAAAGAACTTTGGTTACAAATGAATTAAAGTTATGGTGATAATACTTTATACAGAGGTGTGTCTGTCTGTCTCTGTCTGGAAGGCGATGTAAGAACCAGAATGTTGATGGGAGTGGATTTTTCCTTTGTCGTGACAGTGCTGTCTCTCTTGGCTTACCAGTTGTTTTCAGTATGTAAATGTAAATATTAAAGGCTCTGTAAACTTTAGAAGGATTATGATGATCCCTTGTTAATTTTTTGATAAATTTGTCAACTTAAGAGACATCCGTGTTAGCTGTATGATCGTCTGACACGCTAGTCTGAAACACACCTTAGTGATCTTTAGGTTTATCGAATTAGCCATGGCCTCGCTGGAGAGAGTGAAAAAAACAATGTTGTCTAACGGAGGGTTTAATTTGCGTAGAGAACACTGGGTGGGGTTGTGGAATAACTCGTAGTTTGTCACCCCACAGGTCAGTGATGGGGGGGTGTAAGTGAAATAAGAAGGTATTGGATGGATGGAAGAGGAAGGGAGAGTGGGTGCAGAGGGCCAACGTGTGGGCATGAGCACTGCCACATCATCGCTGGACTGCAGGCAGCACACTGGACACATTGTCCAGTCAGTCTTCACCCTCCCTTCGTCCCTCATTCCCTCCTTCCACGGCCCCCTCCCATCTAGAAGTCAATACAGCTCCATTTATCCACAGTGCCATCCACATAGTCACAATCATGGGAGCATGGGTCGAGCATGTAAAACCAAACATGCCTCATTGAATTAAGTTGTAACTGCCGTGGAAAGACTTTCCAGGGTTTGATAAAGTCTAAACCAGACTTGGCATAAAATGTAGGGATTGCTCACATTCAACCACCTGAGGTCAAACACAGAGTTAATAAATAACAATAATCAGTTAATATGTAAATACGTCAAACAGGCTGTCATAATCTATGCCAGGACTGTGAAACATTTCCTTGCTGTAAAAAGTGAAAATATGTGATGTGGGAAAAAAAAGCCCATCCTCTCTGTGTTACTTTGAATTAAGGGGCATTTGAGGTACAATGCCAGTGAAATTTGGCTATGTTTGGTATGTCAGTTTTACTATTTTTACAAAATGTAAAGAAATGCGTGATTAAATACAAACCTTCAGTATTTCCTCGCCAGAAGCCTGTTAAAAGCGTTTTGTGGGGATCAGAGATCATAGAGCTACAAGTAATTGGCCAGAAACATGCCCTTTCACCTGACGAGTAGAATCCAGAAACACCAGTCTGAGGAGTCTACATGTTGCCGACACAATGGGAGTAGAAGTTGTTGGTATGTACAGTATACGAGTGACGCAGCACTGCCACAGTTAAATGACAACAAACAATTAAACAAATTCTAATCTTGTAACATTGTCAACAATTAGTATATTAGTGTCAATCTCATCACCATCACTTACGCAAACAACGCCCATTCCTGTTTTGCCACAAAAATGTGACAAAACCTGTATAAGCTATTTTAACAAAATTGGAATTCCATTGGTCTCACTCAAAGACTAAGCAGTAGATATCTGTCAGGTTACACAAGGCTGGATGACCTCAAGTACAGGTTGTACCGAGCAGACTGGAAATGCCAGAACTTTGGTAAGGTCAGTCTGTCTTTGCAGTCAAATGTCCTTTCAGTGCGAGAAAACGCTCGATTCATGTCTGCTGCTTCCTTTCCATCTGGACATGTGTTCCTCTTTTCCAGGATCTCCACAGATCAACCAATGTGGTGTACCAGGCCCATCACGTAAGCCGATCCAAGAGAGGGCAGGTTGTGGGCACCAGGGGCGGCTTCAGAGGCTGTACCATCTGGCTCACAGGTGAATCATCTACACTACTCCTACTACTATCTATGGAATGTGTCAAACAATTATGTTGTGCATACCTTTTCCACATCAGCACGTACAGATTAAAAAAGACAACAACCCAAAGAACACTGCTCTTGCTGCCAAAACGCATCAAACCTGCTTTTCTAGTAACATGTCTCGTCTGGTTTTCCTACTAGGTTTGTCGGGTGCAGGGAAGACTACCATCGGTTTTGCCTTAGAAGAATACCTGGTGTCCCATGCTATCCCTTGCTACTCGCTGGATGGAGACAACATTCGCCACGGCCTGAACAAGAATTTGGGTTTTAGCGCCGAAGACCGCGAGGAGAACATTCGCCGTATTGCCGAGGTGGCCAAACTGTTTGCCGACGCTGGTCTGGTTTGTGTCACCAGCTTCATCTCTCCTTTCGCTAAGGTCAGCAAACGTCATCTACTATCAGATATCAGTCATATAGTGGTACATAGTGGCTTATTTGTACAGCAAATGGTGAAGCAGTCCAACGCTTGATTTACTGTATGTAAGCACTGGATCTCAGAAAATTCTGTGGCTGTAAGTTTGTCAAGGGTAAACCAGTGAAAACAGCCAATAATGCTGCCACCATAAACCATTTAGGGAATAAAACAATAAAATAAAGCATGACATGCCATGAAAAAGGGTGTGCCATCCCATTTGAGTGTGAAGTGAGTTTCTGCCCTTAAGTGTAGGAGTTCAATATCTTGGGCTCTTGTTCACAACTGAAGGTAAATTGAGGATGTAAACTGTCCACACCGGGGATGTTTTTTAGATACATGTTATTAGATATATTGTTTCCACAGGATCGCGAGGAAGCGAAAAAGATCCATGCAATTGCCGGGCTCCCGTTCTTTGAGATTTTCATCCACGCTTCTCTGGAGGTGTGCGAGCAGAGGGATGTGAAAGGGCTCTACAAGAAGGCCCGCGCTGGAGAAATCAAAGGTCTGTCAGACCTCTTTGACCTACTCGTATCCTGAGCATAAAGTTTAAATCTGGAATAACTCAGTCCATATTTAGGTCATATGTCAGTCAAATGAAATTGCGTCGCTGAAAGTTTTTAGACATTTATCTCTTATTTCATAAGGTTTCACTGGGATTGACTCACAGTATGAGCGCCCGGAAGCACCAGAGATGGTGCTGAAAACTGGCGAGCTGTCTGTAAATGAATGCCTTCAACAAGTGTTGGAACTGCTCAGGGAACAGGTGGGTGTGGCAGAAAACTGTTCACGTATCTATCTCTCAAAGGAAGCCCCATATTTACTCAATGATTCAGGCACCGGTAAAAGACAAGGGCCTCCATCATCACTCTGCAGCTCCCCGCATATTTGACATTTTAAAGTATGAGCGCATATTCTGTGAAGCCAAAGAAATGTTGTATGCATGTTGTATATATATCCTCTATATATCTTATGCAGCTATATAGAATTTAAATAGCTTTTCACCTGAATGGTGTAGTATTTTTAATTAAGAAATTAGAACAAATTAAAAAATTAATAGTAATAATAGTAGTATAAAATAGAAGAAGATAGCCAAAAAGTAAATATTTATAATGTATTAATTCAGCATGGAAAAGGTGAAAAATATTCATTGAATATAGACATATCGATTGATTCATTCTGTATTCACACATTCTGTGCAGGATCATGGGTCATTTGAGGCTTTTCCCAGCATTCATTGCGATACAGGCAGTGTACACTGGACAGGTCAGACGTTATTATATGGCTACGTAGATATATGCAATAAAATAATTCTCTATTCTCTCGAGACTGTAGCAAAGGCTCATCTCGCCATCAGAAACAAAATATGGAAAGAAGCAATATCTGTAACAAGTGCTATATCTGAATATGTAATAATAAGGAATAAAATAGTAGTAATAATAATTAATGCATGTAGGTTTCTTTTACTTCAAATGGTTTTTCAAAGTAGTAATCAAACAGGAAGCTGTAGAACCTGAACAGAAACTGTAATTATAATAATAAACATAAAGACAGACGAGGTTAGTCGTGCAAATGAAAATTTTCATAATTGTATGTGAATGAGGCCAGAAAGCCACTGCATAATTTAGTAAAATAAATTCAGGGTCTGGTACAACTTCACCTACGGCAAGGTGCGTGGAGCCTTCCGGCAACACTTGTTTTTTGAACAACTTAAGTTATATTAGATTAGATTAGATTAGATTAGATTAGATTCAACTTTATTGTCATTGCACATGTCACAAGTACAAAGCAACGAAATGAAGTTAGCGTCTAACCAGAAGTGCATCAGCAGTGAATAAATATCTAGGTAGAGTATATACAGAGTATATATGAATTTATTCCTCTAAACGTAGAAGACACATTTGTAAACTGTCATACAACCTTTTGTGTGTGCGGTCATATTAATCTATGCTAAGTCAACATTATCTCCCCATGTGTGCAGGGTATTCTACCTTCAGAAA
The DNA here is from genome assembly GCA_900303265.1 of Brotula barbata. NCBI lineage: Eukaryota > Metazoa > Chordata > Actinopteri > Ophidiiformes > Ophidiidae > Brotula > Brotula barbata. The sequence goes on from OMNV01008494.1 coordinate 10,498, forward strand.
TAATGGAGCAGAATGAACTCTTTGTTTCGGAGAACAAACTGCATCTTGCTGTGGCTGACGCAAACACCCTTCCCACCATCAGCATCACCAAGGTAATGCTCCACTCCAGCATATAAGCTTCTTTTTTATCACACACGGAATAGATGGTGGGGGAAGGGGTCAAATCAGCGGTGTCCTTCATTTCACTTTGTTCCGGAATTTAGAAAAGGCTATATAACTATATAACTATAAAAGGCTAAGAAGAATACAATAAACTCCTTGCTCAAGCTTTTTAAATATTGTATATTTCCGTTAGAAATAATGATTTGAGTCATTGTGTTGAAGTATCAGGGGCATCACTTGAAGCGTGACTGCATGCACGTTGCTACTGCATTGTACTGTTTTGTTGCATTTTGTGTATTTCCGTCTTTTGAAGTGGTGAATGTGATTGATTTTCTGCTCTGGTTATATTGGTGTATACAAGTCACGTGGGTAGCATTCATCAAACAAATCATAAAACATTCTGTGACTCATCCTTGCCCATTTGTGCTCAGTGCTCTCTCTCAGATAGGAGCATGTGCATGTCCTCTGGTCATTTAATGTGGAAGTTTGTCCATCAATAGGTAAACAACAACGAGCTTTTATATGGTTAGGAAAGGTTAAAAGTGCAACGCAGTGTGTGAGCTTCGGTTCATGTTTCCATGTTCCACAGTGCATCCATTCATTTATACACAGCATATTTCTGGCCTTGTGAACTAGTATAGGGATTGGAATGTACATTTAAAAAGCTCTGAACATCATCAAATGCTCAAGGCGCTCCTGATCTGCACTTACATTTTGTCTCGTGTAAATCCAGTCCTATTTTCCTTTCCTCCTGTTCACCCTGTGATTGTTCTTTGCCCACAGTTGGACCTTCAGTGGGTTCAGGTTTTGGCTGAGGGCTGGGCTAGCCCTCTGAAGGGCTTCATGAGAGAGAGAGAGTTCCTTCAGGTTTTGCACTTTGGCAACCTGCTGGATGGTAAGAGACCAGCTACTTTTACCATAACATACAGCACAAAAACAGTTTTTGGTAACAATTCAATATAGATCCTTTCAATGAGACGGGCCGAATTCACTGCCTAAAGACCATGTTAAGCAATATTCAAGCCTGACTCAAAGTCAATTCACATGCAGGTCACAGGCAGGAGACGGTTTAGAATAGCTTATTTGAATAATGTAGGAATAGTATAACGTTTTTATCTTCCCTGCAATTCAGTTCTACATTTGCAGATGGGAATGAAAAGACTTGGGATAACTTACTGACTGTTACTATTACTATCCTGTCACTGTGTAGTCAATTTTGGAATAGCATAGAATAACGTCAATAATGTCTCTGATTTTTTTTTTTTTACTTTGGCTCAACTGTTGCACCTTGTTTGTCTCAGATGGAGCCATCAACATGACGGTTCCTATTGTCCTGCCTGTGACCACTGAGACTAAGGAGGAGCTGGACGGCTGTGCGGCTATCGCTCTGGAGTACCAGGGTTCTCGTGTGGCCATTCTGAGGAACCCAGAGTTTTACGCACACCGTAAGGAGGAACGCTGTGCCAGACAATGGGGCACCACTTGTCCCAAGCACCCTTACATAAAGGTACAGAAGCATTGTATGTGTCTGCCAATCGGCCTTGTTGGTGTATGCGTTTAAGATTTAATTTCATTGTAAAGGCTGTATTTACTAACCGGTATTCCCTTCTCATCACCCGGTGTAGATGGTAATGGAGGGCGGTGATTGGCTGGTAGGTGGTGACCTGGAAGTGCTGGAGCGGATCAAGTGGAACGATGGGCTCGATCAGTACCGCCTCACTCCACAGGAGCTGAAGCAGAAGTTCAAAGCCATGAACGCAGGTTGGAATGTTGTTTTATTTTCATTTATTAATAAACAAAATGTCCATACAAGCTTAATAAACAATAAGATGAAGGTAATGAGTGTAGTGTTTGTTTTTCAGAGGAACTTGACAAAGGACAAGATGAGAATTAAATGTGGTAAATGAAAAGTTGCATGGTGATCTGTGTTCAACAATAATGAGACATATTTTCTATGTTGAACAACGAATTATGATAACCTGTTTTTACTCGCCATTTTGATTTGAATGCCGTCCACAATACTGATTAAAGGGGACATGTTGCACAGTTCTTGCTCTTTAATGTGCAAGAACACATGCACGAACTGCTACTGTACTTTGAAGCGGAACTGCTGTGCATACTGAATGAGAACGAGTGGCCTTTTAGCATTGGCTAGCTTTCACATATCCTCACTGTGACAGCACCCACGGATACATTCATTTTGATGTGAAGCTCACATTTTGCAATTTTGACAATGTTTAACAAAATATTACACAACACGAATAAGATACAATAACAAAACTTAAAATGTGTCCCCTTTAAGTGAGTGTTAATTTAGTTATTTAAACTACCAAGACAATCTTTGTATATTGGCAATTTTGGTTCTCATTCTTTGCTGATTTTTGTCCTGTTTTTTTTGGTAACCGGTGCGTGCATGTTGTGATGTGCACTTAGCAATTTAACCAAAAAGAAACAAAGCACATTTAATTTACGTGAAAGGAGCATGTTTGCCGTGTAAGATGTTGCACCATGCCCCAAACACAGCACATGCATCTTAGCTATCTACTATTGTTTGTACATCTTTTACGTGAACATCTGCCGCTTTCCTCTCCTCCGTATTGTCTATAGATGCAGTATTTGCCTTCCAGTTGCGTAACCCGGTCCATAATGGCCACGCGCTACTGATGCAGGACACCAAGCGCCGCCTGCTGGACCGTGGGTACAAGAATCCTGTCCTGCTCCTGCACCCACTCGGTGGCTGGACCAAAGACGACGACGTGCCTCTGAACTGGCGAATGAAGCAGCACGCTGCCGTCATGGAGGACGGCGTCCTGGACCCGGCCAACACCATTATTGCAATCTTCCCTTCACCGATGATGTACGCTGGACCCACAGAGGTGAGGATCCTGCTCATATTTTAATTGTTTTATTTGTTTACTGAGAATCATAAAAAGTGCATTAAAATGAAGGCAGGGGTTAGAGGTTGCAAGTGTAATCCTCTTCTCCACCCTCATTCCACCAATATGCCAAGATTACCTTGAACTTTAACCTGTAAATGTTCCATTCTGTCTTCAGGTGCAGTGGCACTGTAGGGCAAGAATGATCGCCGGATCCAACTTTTACATTGTAGGTCGGGATCCTGCAGGAATGCCTCACCCGGAAACTAAACAGGACCTGTATGAGCCCACCCACGGGGGAAAGGTCCTCACCATGGCCCCGGGCCTCACTTCTGTGGAGATCATCCCCTTCAGGGTAGCAGCCTACAACAAGACTAAAAAAGGCATGGACTTCTACGACAAAGAACGGTGAGCAAAAAAAAATCTTATGTAGCAATAAATTACATGTGCATGTTTATACAACATATACTGTTAAGGAGGTTTATTAGAAATCTTATACAGTATTTTACAGAAATTCAAAAGTGCTGCCCTTCCTAAATCTATCATCTCCCCCAGACACGACGAGTTTGAGTTCATCTCTGGAACCAAAATGAGGAACTTGGCCAGAAACAGTGAGGACCCACCAGAGGGTTTCATGGCCCCCAAAGCCTGGAAGGTCTTGGTAGACTACTACGCCTCTCTTCAGAAGGACTGATGACAAACACGGCACTCAGCTCACTGATCTATGGGGAACTAGATTAAGTGATCCATTCATTTGTTCATATAATGCACACATTCAAAAATGTTGATCAAAGATGAGGATTTGACTCCAGTGGGTCGTTTCTTGTAGAGGTGGACATTTTGTACCAGATGTCACCAAATCAACTTGCCCTCGTTGTTATCCGATTACGTGATTTGTATAACACTTTATATACATTTTAATTTATATTTTAATGAATTGAAAGTAACATGAGAAGATTTTAATTTTTTTTTATTTTGGAGTTTACAAAACATTTTTAATATTAAGATATAATAATTGAAGGCGTCATGACAAAATATGAAAAGAAAATGACACATTTTTATCACCTGAATGGTCTTTTTATCCTTACCTGTTTTATCTATTTTGTCATACATCATTCAATATCATAATGTTTGATATTACTGTGTTTAAAAAAACTACAGATTTATTATATTATAAGTGCCTTTTTCTTGAATGTCAACTTTATAAAACTAGTACTGTATTCATTTGACTAAAATGACCCAATATTATATGAATGACATTCATTTAGAATTGAGGGGTTAAAATAACAAACATGGTATGTGGAACATGAAGCGCTAAAGGAACTTTTTTGTGACTGGGAATAACTGCTAACTCCTCACTGGGATATTGTGGACAAAATCAGATCTAAACTGTGTCGTTCTGAACTGTGATGATTTTTATGAATCTTGCGATATTGCAGGTTTGACCTCGGGATTCTGGTTACATAACGTGTGTTCATTTCTGTCTGCACAGGGGTCATACTTATCAAATGAATGTTAAAGCTTAAAGTCCACTGAGAATGTTGGCAAGTTCAGGAATGCAACGAATGAAGTGCAATGCTACCACCTACTGGCAGGAAACGGTACAGGAAATTACAAACGGCTTAGATGAATGGTGAGATAATAAAACTCAATCACTACAGGGGCCTTGTGAAAAAAAGATCACATCCAACTCACAGACAATGTTTTTTTTAGCAAAACTGGCGATGCTTTTACCTAACTATATCCTGTATATCGATCATTATTTCTAAATACATGTGAACTTGATATGAAACTTCTATAAAACTAACAAGCATAAGTAGAGCCATGTTGGCTATAGAATGTTATTGAAGAGTGTTTTGTATCTACAAGCCTACGCTAAATTCTAATTGACAGAGTGTGTCAAACACAACCAGACTTCTGTGATTTTTGGAGGAAGTAATTTACAATCATGCATATCGTTCATGCACACATGCTCATCATTGACTACAAATCAAGCCGTATTTTTTAATTACATGTCTAATGGGTGTAGGACATGTGCCTTCGCCAGACACCTGATGTGTCTGTTGCTGCAAGTTGTTCATTATATAGTATAATGAGAAAATAACACTATGAGTTGCTGTCTTGCCCCATAATGCATCAGAATATTCAGTAAATGTCTTTGAGCTGCTCTGACCATAGGTCAGCATGATGTGCCAGAATGAGATTAAGTACAATTGTGTTTTGTTAACAGGAAACTTGATTAAATTGTGAGCACCAGCTTGAGTCACAATCAGTGGTGCTAAAATCATTTAAAGGTGGTTTTATAATAACATGGTGTGTAATTGGAATGTGAATAAAACACAAAGTTCTGTCAAATAATTACTTTGTTCAAGTTTGTTTGCATAGACACATTTAAACCTGTGATAGGCCTCGGGTTAGTTAAGGCTGCCAGTCATTAAGACATAATATTTACACTGGATTCTGTGTGGAAGAATGGTTTGTACGGTAAGAAGAGGCTTACTACTAATTGCACTAACACAAGATTTAATTATCAAATCAATGTTTGAATATCGCAAACACTGTTTGTATCTGATAAACTGCACCATCAGCAGTATGTATAAATTCTACAACTTTTCAGCACTTGACTTGACATATCAACACACATTATTATATTCATCACCACTTTTAAATTTAAATTTTAAATTTCTCACACCTTAACGTGTGACCTAGGCTACAGCTGTTAAGCTATTAAATCTAAAAAAAAAAGTGTGCATGGCTGCATATGTAAGTATGCAGTTATTTACCAGCAAAGGTGAAAAGTAGATAATAATTAGATAATAGGAAATCTCTTTTTAGGTTTTTAGATTATGGATAACAAGAATTGACTCTGTTATTCTTAAAATGTCTATTTCACATTTTTTGCATTTTTTCCATATTTTTAGATCAGTTTGTGTAAGTACGTGTGTGTGCATGCGTGCATGTGTGTAATGTGACGTGGGTCGTTTTCATACATCACAGTTAGTTAGCTGTTTTTAATTTTTAATTTTAATCCCTAACACTGGACATTGGACAATTGTCACGTTAGTAACCTATTAATGACAGCATATGATGTTGAAAAAAACTATATAATAAGGTAAAGGAAATAGTGGAAAAAAAATCTTTTGAAAAATATTCTCTTTTGGCTGTGTTGGGTATCATTGTTTCCAGTGTGCATCGTTGAGATTAATGGTACCATTGGTGCTAAACTCTAAATTTAAGAGGTTGGTTTATTATTTTTTGTTTAATTGTAAAATTGTCTTACGTAAATATATAAAATACGCCAGCATTGCCGTCTATGGTTAAATTAATCGCGTTGTTGATGCATTATTGATTTTCAAATATTATACAAAGAAAAATAGTGTATTTCATGCCTTTAAACGATTTATTGTGAGTTATTACGTTGCTGTGGTCTGAGATGACAGTTTGAAGCGCCAAAGTGACATTATGTTGGAAACTTCCCTAATTACAGATACACGTGATCACTTTGACAGAAGGGAGCGTCGCATGCGGTGTCACTTTATCCTTCCGCCGACCGCAAGTAATAACTCGATTACTTCGGCGTTTCACGGTAAAAACGCTACCACATATGACAGGCGCTTCATAAATACGTCACTTAAATAATCGAAGTCTTACAAACGCGTATTGCAAGTGTCCGTGTGAGACAAATCGTGGGACTATATCTTGAAGGCGGTGTGGTATGTGTTGTAAAATCCCAGCCTGCTCTAGCTTCTTTTTTTCCTTGGTGGAGGCCGTGATGGGAGCCTGAGAGTTCAGCTGGAGACACAGCAGCCAGAAAAGAAGATGATTCCCCGGGACCGAGCTGTCAAACGATTAGGTGCACATTTCTGAGCTTTGTATAGTCTATATACATTTAAGGTGGAGCCTGTCACTATTTTTCAGATGTTTTTTTGGCAATCAGTCGATGACAATGTTGATTCGTTAGGAGGCTTTTGGATCGAAAAAGGAGGCAGTGTTAGCTATTGTTGCTAGCTAGCAGCGCTAGCTAGCTAGTTAGCTAGCGAGCTAGCTCCGTCTGATCGACTGGATACGGGTTTCGGGAACCGGTGAGTTCTCCGTCCCCTCACTGTCAATCACGGCGGCTGCGATTGAGGCGTTGGTTTGGACCGCATCCGTCAGCTGAAGGTTTTCCAGAGGACAACTGCATGTATTTAAATCTGGGGTGCTTGCAAGACGAATTCCAGGATTGGGGAAAAGTCGGGCCTGCACGGAGGAGCGGAGCCAGGCCCGTCTTTATGATCCAGAGGAAGCCTTTCTAATCCTACCGACAGCCACAGCCAGGTCTAGCTGGCTAAGGGGGACGTGCAAAATCCGGATAGCAAAGCGACCGACTGCGACTGAAACGATCAGACTGTGAATACAATAAAAACAGTTTTCATCATTTCAAACTCATATAGACTCCTATCACCTGCTACGATGGCTGCGATTATAAAAGAAATGGTCAGTCGGAACAAAAGGAGATATCAAGAGGATGGCTTCGACTTGGACTTAACATGTATCCTTCCTCGTATAGCTAATTTCCCCAGCACATGAGACACTGGTTTGTAACGATTTATATTTGCATTGATTAGTAGATCTGCAGACAAAATGTCAGACTAACGTGAGGCAGTTAGCTTCGCTGCTACGGGGCTAACTGGCTAGCTGGTGAGACAGCGCAGCTTTGCTGTCAGCCAGCATGTTTGAAAGATGGTGGATCTGTCAGACCAGCATGTATATATGTCAGTCACATTATTGAAGGGAAAAAATCCTACAGTACGTGGATATTGACGTGGGTTGAATACGACAAATCCTCTAAATTTCCTTCCGAACACCTAGCTTAGTCTTGTGAATTTGGCTTTACTAGAAGTCTGCAGTTATTTTAACAGATCATCTATGAAGGCAAGTGGATGGTGGTGGTCATCCCCTGGGCTATCTGATCAAAATGTCTTGGTAAAAATACACTAAGATACACATCAGTTTGGTTGCAGGTTGCACAAATGGACAAGGTGAGTGTTTTCAGCCCTGTGATGTATAGATAATGTGTATGTGAGAGAACTGACTTGTTTGAAGTGGCTGATGTAATGATCCTAGTGTAAGTCCTCATAATGCAGACATGTCCTGGAAAAATAGTTCTTATTAATAGAGTGATTTTTGTAACATCCAATTAATATTTTCGTCCTTAATGATGAAAGGTTCATTCCAGATTCAGTAATGGCTATTTTAGGCTCTAAGGCAGGACTAATTCCTCATCTCTGATCACTGATAATAATTGACCTGGTTCCCTCCTGTAGTATTTCTGCTGCTAAACTTGGCAACTTTACATATTCAGTGGATGATGACAAACCAATTAACCAAGTGGAGAGGCTGGCAAATTCAACTTGATGTTTAATATGTGATCGTGAGAAGACTGTGTTACTGTTTTACATTTGCTGTGGATTAGCACTCGACATTATGTAATAGTCTGATTATTTTAGTCTTACAATTTAGTTTTTAAACTGTTACTTGGCTTTGTGGTGACAATTCACCAGTATTTATTATCAGTATTGTGTTGGAAACCTCAGATAAACTACAAATGCTGAGCAGGGATGTAAAATCTTTTTTACTACATGAGTGGATGCCTAAAATTACCTTCATTCAGAGTTGCTACTATATAGGTGGAAAAAGATCTCTGAAGTTGACCTGCAGTAGAACATCCTGACATTCACTGCATAACCATAGTTGCTATAACGTGGGCATCACAAAATGTTTCACTTGTGTTCCTCTCCTGGTTTTGCTGCGTGGTGTGGTCGGCGCAGGAAGTGCGAAGGTGTAAGAGGTCCTGCTACTCAAAGTGGCATCTGTCTCTGGCTGGAGGTGGTCTGTTGTTCAGATGTGAGCTCTTTTGGACATCCCTGTTATAATTTTTGGCATGGTGTCTAAAAACAATATGGGCTCTCTGCAGTTATGTAATGCAGTATCACAGTTCTGGGAATTGCCCTTAAAATAGAGTTGCCAGTGATCTTATATCAGCATTGCTGTCTGAGTCTCTCTCGTGCTCTCTCTCTTTCTCTCTCTCTCTTCCTCTCTCAATCTCTCTCCCCTCTCTCCCTCTCCTTTGCTCTTTTTCTTGCTCTACTCCCACTCTTAACTCTCCCTCCCGCTTGCCCCCTTTCCTCTGCTCTACTCCTTTCCTGTCCTCCCCACCCCCTCCTCGTTCAGCACTCCCCCTGTTCCCACTCTCCCTTTCCCCCCTCTCTCGCTCTCAGTTGTGGATTTGGTGTATGCATAGAGCTGAAGCGGGGCTGGCTTTAAAGAAAAGGCGTGCCTGAAACGGCAGATTTTTTTTTTTTTTTTTTTC
>OMNV01008495.1:16428-30616 GCA_900303265.1 Brotula barbata
TCTCCGACTTGATCATTCATGTAATCAAAATACGTTGTGTGTGTGTGTGTGTGTGTGTGTGTGTTTGCATGTGCACCTGATGGCTGCCCACTGCTCCTCATTGACAATGGGTGAGAATGCAGAGAATTAGTTTCCTACGGGAATAAATAAAGCACTCTTCTATCTACTTTCTTCTTTCTAAATTGTAATAAAGAAAATCCTCTCTCTCTCCTCTTTGAGTACGTTTGAGTTATTTGCTTTGAAACTCATTCATCTGAGTTATTTCGTGATGTTTTGGTTACTGTGAGCTGGTGGGTAAACCTGGAGTGGAATTTTCTGAGAACTGAACTGTTTTGGGAGTTGGGTTGCATGGTAAACATGTAAGGGACTTTTTTGCGGTACTGATTACAGTGAAGTATCATACACACACATTCATGACTGTACATAGCGCTTTGTGGCTTGGTGTTGTATTTTTCTGTTTATTTTGTGTGTTTGAGACAGCGTGGCACATGGTGCTGCAATCAAGGTGGTAATTGAATGCAGCTGTGTCTAATTGTCACAGGGAGGAGCCAATTTATCAAGCAGGCAGTGACCTGTTTATGCTTCTTTCAGACAGACTGCAGTGCTGCCCCCTGCTGGATGCATGCTGACGGGTTAGGAAAACATAAAAGTTACTGGAGCCCCTCTGCATCTTCGATAAAAGTCTGCTGTGCGTTCTGGCTCTGTGGTTGGCTCTGTTGGACGTCCAATACAGAATCCCTCCACATCCTGACCCCCTCTGATCACTGTAACCTCCTTCAGGCCTGCACACCACCTCGCCGCCATTATTATTTATCATTATTAAGATGGCCTGTCAAGTGAATGCTGCTGAAAGTCTGTCTCCATGGCCACTGCTGTTGGTTTACATTCAAATCAAAACATCACACACACACACACGCACGCACACACATGCACTCACACACACACACACACAAAAGTAGGTCATCTTATCTGGTATAAATACATGATGACAGACAGTACATTTCTTCTTCTCCTCCTTGTTAAGTCTTGTTCTGTGATTGTCGTTTTCGTCTGTGGCCGATAATGACTCTCTCTCTTTTTTGGGGGACTCCATAATATGTACGATAAACTGTGCAATACGTATCCTCTCCTGGGAACGGTATCAAACGGTGTTCCAGTTTGCTCCAGTCTGATTCCTGTGCGACTGTTATCTAAGATTGTTCCAACGTGCAGCCGTAGATTTCTAAGGAGTGAAGAGCTGCAGCGAGACATCCTCAGCTGGACTCAAAGGATTTTCATCCTGGATGCCAACATCACCCTGGAGGGATGTCCCATCTCTGGACAGTCACTCCCTCACCATTGAGTCTCTGTTTAAGATGGCAAGAGCCAAGTTCACAGGGTTTTTGTTACCATGGCTACCTCTGGCTTTTGTTATCCAGTCTATGCCGATGACCAAGAAGGGTTGAATGGAGGGAAACTGAACTATGTAAAAGGTAGCTGAAAATATGCCAGTGTCATATACAGTATGTATTAATACAAGACTAGAGCAATGAGTGCTCACTGAGTAATGGCTTAGAACTTTATGAAAAGTTGTCCTCAGCGAAGGTAAACGTGGATAAAAGTGAAGGTTTGTTTGTCAGATAGTGGGCAGACAGGGAGACACCTGAGGGACCAGGGAACATGGGATGGAAAGGGAAGGATATGAAAGGTTCGATGTTTTCCTGATGCTCAAAAGGTAGAACTGGGAGGGTGCTCTGGAGAGAGTGTGTGTAGAAGATGTCTAAGTGGAAATGGTTGGTACCTAAGCTGTCTTAGAGGGGAAATGTCCGGGTGCTCAATTATTTGGTTGCTTATACCCTGCGGCACAGACTGATAGTCTTACCTCCAACAGGGGGCCTGTTTGAAGTACCCCAGAAGGCCATTATAGATTACATCTGGTATCTTCAGCAGTACTGTAGCTGCCGGTGCAGGAGGGATAACTGATTAATATTACATCAAGGATCACAAACTTCAGGTGGAACAGGCTGCTTCATAGTTTTTGACTGAGATGGACAAACACTGCCTATGTGTATTGACACTAAGCTTTTTGCCCTTTTGTCAGGCAGTGCTCAGTCAGCCTGAGGTCCAGACTTGACAAGCAGGCAAGTTGCCCTCAAGTTGCCTGTCTGAACTGACCTGATCCCCTTGGAGCATTTCCAGAGGACTATACTAAATCAATGGGACGATGAGTGTGAGCACATCTTTCCTTCCCTGGATGTTTCTCCTCTTGTGGAGGAGTGACAGGAGGAGCAGGACATCCTTCTGTCCTTTAAGAACCATTGGTTTCACTCAAATTTCAGGGCCCAAGTAAAACCTTTCCTTTGAGCTCTTTATTTATTCTGGCAGGAAACATGACATCAGCGCTCGGAGCACAGGAAGAAGAGTCTCAGGGGTCAAGGGGTTTGAACATTCATTAGCAAAATAAACACTTTAAAATATAGATGGATAGAAACAGGAAGTGGTACCTGCCACGGTGACCTTGGCTGTGCGACTCACGATGCTGCCCAGTCCAATAAGTGTGGCAAGGCACTGGTACTGGCCTTCATCGGGCCGGAGATGCCTGGAATGCATCACGTTGTGAACCAGCAATGTGCCGTTGGCGAGCTGCTGCCGCCGTTCGTCAACCACGGAGCTCAACAGAACACCATCCTTACGCCACGTGATGGAGGGTGGGGCGAGGGACGGGTCCGAACAACGAGCTTGGCAGTCGAGCTGCAGGACCCCGCCACGAACCGTCACCATGTCCTGAGGCTCCTGTGTGAATGCCAAGTCGACAAATCCGTACACAGAGGGGGAAGATGAGGAGGAAACGACTGAACCTGCAGGAGAAGAAGAACGATGCATCAGACAGAGCAACAACTCAAAGCTTCGTCCTTCATTAGGTAGACATTAAAGCAATAATCCTTAGTTTGGCAGGTTGGTGAACTATCAAAGTGAGGTGATGTCACTTATGGACCTTCCCAACATGATAATGATCGGAGCGCACATCTCTCATCTTCATCTTTGGTGCTGTGCTTCAAACTGGGTTCTTCTAGCTGGAGTTACCTTCCTAACACCTCCTTATACTGTATGTCACTATTGGCCACATCATTTTTCAAGGATTTTCAGGTCAGATACCGTTTATGAAAAATCCCACAAAGAGACGAGCGGAAAAGTAAAAATCAGCCTGATGACTTTTGTAACAAAAACACCATGATGACAAGAAAAATTAAGGATTATCACTGTAATTATGTAAACATTCATCAACAACATTCAACAGTCATTAATCATATATTCGCTATGAGAGAATGAATGGGAACCAAAGACCGAAGGAATCTGCACTTAAAAACACACACACGCACGTATAAAGTGTGTACTGATTACAGACCCAGGACCACGCTTCTCACTTATACCAGTTCAGAACCTCCGTACGACTGTCTGTGTCAATTCACAAAAATACAGGCTCACACAGACTCTGCCCCACAGATCCATTATGAACCCTGTATGCATTCCAATAAAATGTGTGTGTGTATTTAATTGTTTTCTTCCCCTTCCTCTTTAATTTTTTCCTTTCTTTTGGCATATTTGTTCCTTTTGGTCTTCTTCCACTGATCTCTTAGCATTTCATTTCTGCCTCTCTCTCTCTCTCTGTGCATCTCCCTCTTTTTCTCTCTTCCTTTGCTGTTTCCTTCTTATTGATTCTCCTTCAGCAGTCTCCCCCTCTCTCTTTCTTTCTTTCGCTCTATCACTAAATCACTATCTTGACAGCTCTCTTTACTCACTCCAGCGTCTCTCTCTTTCTCACACACACACACACACGCACGCACAAACACACACACATGCACAAACACACACACACACACACACCATATAAAGTCAGTTAATCAGTGTGTCCTTGTCCTCAGTGTCCTTAAGTTTGATGCTATCAGTCTCTTCATGGATCCAGTCAATCCATTCGTGGAAAGCGATTGTACTGTATCTCTCCAACAGACAGAATATCTGTTGCTGACTTCCATATTTTGTATCACTTTGAGATTTGTGTATTTTGTTTTTCCTCTTTGTACGAGCGGATTACACCTTTAAGGAAGGGTCCATTCTCCCAGACAATTCTTTCCTCCCTCGCCGCAGGCGAGGTGACGCAGGAAGGACACGAGAGGAAGCAGAAGGAAGGGAACGCCAGCCAGCAAGCTAGGTTAAAGCCTAAACCTTTCAGACCAGCCCTTCCAAGTCTGACTCGCCAACTCCCGGTCCCTCCACGGATGAGATCAGACTTTGGATTGCTTCACACAACCCGAACACTTGTGTGATGATCATTACAGAGACTTGGCTGAGTCATTTGATTTCTGATCCTGCTCTCTAGCCGGATGCCCTGTTTACAGAGCGAACACGACTGGGGCTTCTGGAAAGAGCTGAGGAGAAGGCTTGCATGTTTACGTCAACAACAGATGCTGTACAGACATGGACATCGTAGACAAACATTGTTCCCAGGACCGAGAGTATTTATTGTTACAGTGCAAACCATTCGTTCTCCCAAGGGTATTCACCACAATAATAATCAGTGCCCCAGCGATCTATTGCTAAGCTAGTGCTTGAAAAGCTACATGATGTCATCAACAACCAGCTGATGGTGCACCCTGACAATTTGGAACAACTGCACAGGGATCAGATGAGGGGGAAAATTCCTTATCGGTTAAATCAACGTCTGCACTCGGAACTGTGTCACACGTAAGACGGTAAAAGTGTTTCATATCCAAAAGCCACGGATTGACAACAATGTGTGGTGAAGAACAAGAGGCGTCTTTTAGGTCAGGACACGAACAGGCATACAGAAAAGGTCGAGCGAACCTCAGGAGAGGCATCGAGGACGCTACGCAGAAATACAAGCAGCGGATAGAGGACACTGACAGACAGACAGACAGACAGACAGACAGACAGACAGACAGACAGACAGACAGATAGATAGATAGATAGAGCACAGTTTAAGCTTGATTACATGTAATCAGATGATTACAAAAATATTTTACGCTATCTAGATTTCATTTGTCCTTTTTTTATTAATGAATCTGCAATTAATAAAAAACAGAGAGACAAACAAGGTGTGTGTGTGTGTGCGTGTAAATGTGTGTGTGCCTGGGTGTGTGTGTGTGTTTTCCATTTGCTCCTTGTCAAAATGCTCAGAGGAAACTGACAGTTTGTCCCCAGAGACACAAGATCACACTGACTGTGTGTGTGTGTGTGAGTATGTGCTTGTGTGTGTGTGTGTGTGTGTGTGTGAGTGCGTGTGTGTATGTGTGCATGTGTATGTGTGTTTTGTCAGGTTAAACTTTCACTAAGCTTTGGGTTTACACATTGTTAGCTGAGACCTTTACTGCTGTCAGATACAATTACCAAACAGCCAATTACACATATACACACACATACACAAGACTAACTAAGGACGTGAGACCAGGTGTCAAAATTGCACACACACACTTATCACACAAATAGAACAATAAAGAAAACACACACACTCAGCCTGCATGTAAGTGCCACAGTTAGGCGTGTGTAAGTTAACCCTTTCCTGATGTCACACGGTTCCTTCCTGTGATCATGAAGCTGCACATTCAGTCAAATTCACTAAATTCATGAAACCTGAAAGGAATTTTCTGGGTTGTGACACTTTAGATTTTACTCACCGTTCTTTCCTCCCCAAGCAAGACACAATGAACAGCTGTCATTGTGAATGTTTTACATGCATTACCACTGCTCACCTCAGTAAACCTTGGATTATCTACACACACACACTCGCACACAGTAAAATGTAAATTGAGTGTTAAATTCCGTGTACGATTCATGGAATCCCCACGTCTGTGTTTTCCGTCTTCTTTCATGTTTTTTTGTTTACTGTGCGTTTCGTGTTTTCTGTGGAATCGGACTGTGATCCTAACCCACGGTTTGTATCAGACACACAATGAAGACTCATCAACGCTCAGACACATCAGCTGCCACACACAACACCCCACCATCAATGTGTGTGTGTCTGACATATTGGCTGTCCACTGGACTGTCTCAGGAGACAGCATTTGGAAAGCCTGTGGCTCGTCTTGATTGGTCACGGCTGTCATACACACAGACACATACACACACACACACTGAGGCTGACAGATTGGTAGTTTATGGGTGTTAACAGACAGACGGAGGCTCTTTCTTCACCATAATCAGTCATCCTTCAGACACCCCCACAAAACAAAGCCCTGTGAGTGTGTGTGTGTGTGTGTGTGTGTGAGTAGAGTAAATTAGAGGGGTGCACCTGGAGGTCAGGGGTGAACAATGTATAGCAGTGTGTATGAAAGCTGAATTTGTTAATTATCATTTAGTTATTAACGACAGAGAGACAAGTCAAGAATGTCTATTTGTAGCCCAACATCATATCCAGAGTTAATGAAGGCATTAAATATAGAACAATAGAAAAAACCAGAGTACGAGCAGATTATTATGAACAGCACACTAAACTTTATCAATACACCAGCTATCAATAAAGGAGCCTAGGTTATCAGTAAGTTCATAATATCTAAATTAGCCTTCTTTGTGATGGTCAGGGACTGGCCCAAATCAGGAGTGTTGTGGGACAGAAAGCAAAGCTCAACATCCCATAATCAAACACTCAGTGGCCCTGACAGCGAGGCATAAACTTCCTCCACCAACCTGTGCAGTAATCTTCACAACAGTTGTTTTCAGGTCCCAGTTTGACGCAGCCTGCTTCCCTCAGGCATGACCTCATTCTTTAGTCAAAAAGCCATTTATCAGGGTGAAGTCCACCAGACCCTCTCCATCCTTATGTGTCTGCAAGTATAGCAATGGTACTCTGATCAAAAGATACCCAGACCAGAAGACACCCATCAGGAAATGTTGCAGCTCGTCTAATGTGCCCCATGGTGCGGACAAGATGCGGGTCAGAGGCAGCCAGATTATTTATCACCAGAACTCTTCCCCTGTAAACCTGCTGGGGTAGCAGCCATTTTTGCTTCCACCCTATTTTTTCTGCGGGAAGTCATCTGAGCCTAAAAAACAGCCAAGACCCTGAAACCCTATGAACCCAACCTCAGGCAGCCAGGCATACTGGGCACTGCCCCCTCCTGCTCCCGTCTCGACAGACTGCAAAATGGCAAGAAGATGGTAAAAAAAACAAAAACCTTTCCTCCTAGCAGCACCTCTCGCAGGCAAGGGCCCAGATGGGTTCAGAGACGCTTCCTGATGACTTTTTCAAGCATTATTCGGCCGGGAAACGCTTGAAAAAAACAGTTAAGGTGCTTTGCTTGGTGCCATCTGCCCCACTGCCATCCATCAGATCCCTCGGAGTGACTGGAGAGTCCAGAACAGATCAATCCCTCAACAACTCTAGTGGGCAGACTAGTCCACATCAGACCTCCTCATTTCCACTGGGTCAATGGTGACTACAGCAGGCTGTTTCCGGCTAGAAACAGATAATTTTATATCAAAGAATCCAAGACGGGTTGAATCAAGTACAACTGGACTTGGAAGAAGAGATTTTTGTTTGAACTTCCAACTATTTTTGTTTACTTATTTAAAAAGAGAAACTACAATTATTTGCCTCATGACTCTGACCATCGAAAAGAAAACCTCTCCTCAATAACTGGACATGCAAACACGGCTCCACAAACGTTTAACTTCCTGAGCTCAAGCAGAGTGTTGTCATGCTGTCTCTGGGCGTGCGGTGGGGCCCTGTTGGGTGTGTGGGTTGTCCAGTGGTTGCTGTGGTGCCATGGGTTCCATCTCTTCTTGGTATAGGTCCCAGCAAACAGTTAAGGAGGTTGGGGATTTGGAGGGGGGGGCGAGTGCATTCCGCTTGGTTGTGGGTCCCAGTATGGGGAAGGGATCTCAGCAGCGTGGGGCCGTTTGCCCTCCGTGTGCGGATGTCATGTGTTGATCTGGGAGCTGTGGTGCCGGTTGGACTGGTGTCCTGCCAAGCCTTCCCGACATGGCATGGGAATTGGTCACCTTGGAATGCCTCCATTGTCGGGGGCGAGGCTTTTGTGCTGGGGTTGACCCCGGGGTTGAGAGGTCCCCCTGCTGGCCATGGGTGTTGCCCATTCTGTCCTTGCATGTTTTCAAACCATGTTTCACGGACCCTCTTCTCGCGTCCCAGTTGGTGTTGGCCCTTATCCCTGTGGAGTCACACCTTGGTTGTGGCCCTGCTGATCCACACTTCATGGGGGTCTTCGTCTGCAGCAGTGGTTCACTACCTGGGGGTGATGACTGGGGCCCGAGCTGCTTCTCAGTGAGTTATCCGGGCCCCACTCCTCGGTGTGGTGCTGGCTGCTGGGAATGGGTTGGATCAGCGGGGGGCTCGAGTACCTATGCCTGGCCCACCTTTGGCTTTCCCACAGTTCTGCACCTCCCGTGTGTCACTCTGCAGCACCACACACACAGGGCTTGTTAGATGATGGGGATACAAGCCTTTGGGGACCCGGCTGCCTGATTGGGCCCTGATCCTCCAGCTCCCTTCAGATTGTCTTGCATTTTAATTACGCATTAGACACATAGAGCATGGACTGAAAGTGAGGTGGGAGGACGTGGCAGATGAGGTCCCTGTTGGCAGCTGATCAGTATGCCCCTCTCTTTCCACTCTGCGCAATTACTCCTATGGAGGCGAGGTGTCAAGCCTGGAATATTTCTCATGGTTGCCGGTTTCCTAAGCGGCCCTGGGCCCTCGTGTTTGACCATGAATGAGACCTCTAAGCTGTGAGTGGGGAAGCTCAGAAAAATGAACACCTGTCTCCAGAAGAACTGACATGGCAAAGTTTTTCTCATAGCCGAGGCCCACTGTCTTGAAAGTGCTCCCTATCTTACCTGACAGTGAGAGCCAGCAGGCCGCAAAACCAGCAGAAACAGCGAAAAACACATGAACACCTGCAGCACTCTCACAGAGAGAAAGAGCGAGCGAGAGAGAGAGAGGGAGAAAGAGAGAGAGAATACAATTTTAAGCAGGCATTTATTCCATGTTTGATCACAAACTGAACACAACAGTCCAACAACCTTTATTCACTTGCAAATTAGAACATGTTAAATCTGTGAAAGAATCTTTTCCTTTCAGACAAAGTCGAGTAAGAACATTTGGGTATGCGTGTTGGAGAGAGAGTCTAACCAACAAGAAGAAAACCGAGAAGAAGATAAAGAGAGCAGCGACTTCCTTTCTACCACAAACAAAGTTTCACAAAGTACAGTCCACTCTGGGCCGAGCTGTCTGCATCAGGACCACATCTGATAAGTCCTGAAGCGTAGAGAACACATCACCTGAGCTTTGAACCATCTATTGGGACCACATCCTCTGGGCCCTGAAGCACAAGGACCACATCCTCTTGGCCCTGAAGCACAAAGACCACATCCTCTGGGCCCTGAAGCACAAGGACCACATCCTCTGGGCCCTGAAACACAAGGACCACATCCTCTGAGGCCTTAAGCACAAGAACAAATATCCTCTGAGGCCTTGAGCATAATGACCACATCCTTTGAGTCCTGAAGAATTGTGACCACATCCTTTGAGTCCTGAAGCATTATGACCACATCCATTGAGTCCTGACGCATTGTGACCACATCTTCTGAGCCCCAGAACATCAGTTGGTCAGAGTGTTGCTCTGTGTGATGAACGTTCATGTGTTCATAAGTGTAACTGGACTTCCATTTTGGATCCATCACTTGTGATCATTTAAACTAATCAAACATTTGGATTTGGATATTTGTTGTTTTCCGTTTTATCGTCTCTGCAGCGCTCTGTTTCCATGGAGCTCAGAGCACAGCAAGGATTACAGGATAATTTACCACAAGAAAGATTTGCCTCTATGTTCCTATAAATATGTAATACATTCATAGTAATGATACACACAAATGCCTGAGAGTGTACTACCTGTGTTCGTGTGTGTGCCTGCGCGTGTGTGTGTGTGTGCGTGCGTGCGTGCGTGCCTGTGTGTGCGTTGGGGGTTGGTTGTCAGTCAGACTCAGTGAAGCTTGAAGATGGAGGAGGGGCGTTGCCAGGAGGAACGATGCTGAGATTCTCTTTCTCCCTCCTTTTCTCTGCCCTTCCTTCCTCATTTTGACCTGGAATGAATCGGATCACTTTGGTCCACTCTGTTGATATGTGCCTGTAGAGAAAGCCTCTATTTTAAAGGCTTCCATTAAAACTTAATTTTTTTGCTTTATTTTGAAGCGGTTTTCTTCCATGCTTTTACGAACTGCCACATACTTCACCATATGTTTATTTGTTATTACCTTTCATTTTGGAATATGCTTTAATTCTTTTCCACGGATGTAAAACGTAAAACTTCTCCAGATTTAATTATGTATCAGGATTGTTTATTATAATTCTCTCCAAACACATTCATTTATTCATTCAGCAGCTGTTATTGTAAAGTTGATATCAGGGACATTACTACATTTTTACTTTGAGCAGCCACTATTTTGATTTTTTCAGCTATAATGCTTTCTTTCTTCCTAGCTTTTAATCCATCCATCCATTCATTATCTATACAGAGTGGCTGGAGCCCATCCAAGCTGTCATTGGAAGCTGTCAAGGCAGCCTAGGCCCTGGGGAGGTCACTAGTCTATCTAGCACAGACGTGAAGTTATAAAGATTTTATTTTGAAAGATTGATGCATAGTGGACCATTTGTGTCTGCGTTAAGTTCTTCCTTAAATTCCCTTTTTTTGAAAATCTGGGCCTCGAAGCTTCAACTGGTGTCAAGTTGTTTGCCAATGTATTTACATTCATGACTTTTGATTTTCACACTCACACACATACACACACGCGTCAGCAGTACTTATTTCTCTCAGCAAAGACCACATCCTCTGTTTCTGAGGATCATCAGTTGAAGATATGTTTGTTCCAACCATGGCATAGAATAGGTATCATTTTTGTTATAAATCCAATAATAAAGGTGTTTATAGGAGAGATGAGTCGTTCTGTTGTCCTCTGCCCCCTTATACGCCTGTATGCACCCCTGTTTGTGTGTAAGCAGCTGTAAGGGCACTGTTTCCTTCAGGATTAATAAAGTATCTACCTATCATAGTATACATTTATATACATATACTGTATATGTATATCATATTATACTGTTATATTGGTTGGTAACATTTTTTATCCTATTTTGTGCTGTATTATGTTATATTGTTCTATGTATTCTACGCTTCTTTTATCATTATTTTTGTTGTTTTTGCTATTGTTGGTGTTTTGTTGTTATCAGCTACTGGATGACTTTAATTTCCTTCGGGATTAATAAAGTATCTCTCTATCTGCCTGCCTGCCTGCCTGCCTGCCTGCCTGCCTGTCTGCCTGCCTGCCTGTCTGTCTGTGAATCTATCTATTTCTTCACTGTCGCCTCCCTCGTGGATTGGGGTAGTGGGGTATCAAAGGTTTCAAAACCTTCATAAAAACCTGGAATGCGGTAGAATCCACTCCATATACATCTTAAGCTCTTTGAAGATTAGATTAAAGATGGCCTGTGAACAGTGTTTATGATGTCTACAAAGGGTTAAAATCTAATTGGACTGTTTAGTCATGTGGGTTTACTGCCTTATTTTTCTTGTTAACCTTTGTAGGTTACCATCAGCAGTGCTCTTCCTGTTTGTTTATATGTTTATTTTTCCGCCATCAGCAACCTGTCAGTATGAATATGGAACACTCATACACACACACACACACCCTGCAGGTTTAGCAGTCAACACGCCAATGCCAGTCACAGCTCTTCAGGGAATTATGGGTAGCAGGACCTGTCAACTATACACATCAGTCTAGCATGTGTGTGTGAGTGTGAGTATATGTGTGTGTGTGTGTGTGTGTGTGTTTATGCATGTATGTGTTCTTTAACTGTTTTCTTTTCAACCCTCAACAGAGAAAGTGTTGTAGTGCTATTTTTATCATCAGCTGTAATGTTTATAGGGAGGACATGATTCCACAGGCAAACCTGACCAGAATGTGACATCACCAACAATGTATTACCAACACGGACAGATACAGAGATAGACAGGCAGGGAGACACAGAGACAGATACAGGCCGTGTTTCCATCTAAGGTCAGGTAAATTTTCTTTGGCAAATAAATAAAGAACAAGAAGTAGCGGCATTTCCATTACCCATTTTCCACAACTCTTTTTCAACATTTTGACAAAATCCACCTTGGGTGAGCATTAAAACTTTTCTGCGCAATGGAGGGAGTTTTTTTTTTACTTTTTTTCATTTGCTGTTTCCATCAAGCTTTTCTAATGCAATACTTCAAAATGCACATTGGAATACCTTGATGGAAACACAGCTACAGAAAGACAGACAGGAAGACAGAACGGAGGACAGACAGATTCAGAGTTTAATATAAAATGTACAACAAATCTAGGAATAACACTTTAGAGCTTAGCTTAATCTTTTATATGGACAATATGGGAGTGTGTTTTATCAAAAGGTTTTATTAAATCCTCTTTGTCCTTCTTACACACACACACACACACACACACAAACACAGACACAAAATCGCTCGCACAAACACACACGGACACGCATACAAAAAAACACACGTACCCAGCCTAGGATTTGTTGATGTTGTAGTGACTTCCTGTTGTCTGATTGTTGTCTGCGGCTCTCACCAGGATTCATTCATTACTAAACTGCACTTTGTTATTCTGTGTGTTAGCCTCACAGGGATAAAGAACTCCACTTAAAAAACTCATCTAAAAAAAACTCTATCTTATCTTTCATTACATTACGGACCTTATATACTAAGTGGTTTTGATGTGGTATAGGATGGTTGCTATGAACAACAAATAACTAGACTTGAACAAAAAATGTAAAAAGTAAAAATAACCAAACAGGGGGGCTAAAAAATAAATAAGAAAATAAGATGGTTGAAGTAAAACGGTTGATTGACGATCAGAGGTTGATTGTTGTTTTTGTGCTTTGTGTGTTTATGGTGCTGGTCCAGCTCTTCCACTTTGATTCTGGTCCAGGACACCCGGCCATCTTCCATATGGCACCCGGACGCCCTGAACACGCTTGTTAGCCCGCACAGTTCCAAGGTCAGGAGATGCTCGTTAGCGCACAGCAAGAAGGAAGAGCCCTAACGAGCACACGGAGCCTTAATGACAGGCCACACATTAACCAGCTTTTACGTCTAATAGGACAGAATCTACCAGAAGAAGTTTGGAGATGCTGACGTGCTCGATCTGTTTTCAGTTACTGATGGTCTGAGCTCAAAGGTCGGGTCTCCCTCCCTTGATCCAGACCAACAGACTAAGCGGTCACCTGTGTCGTTATGCTAAACCAGCAATGGTACGCAGACATAACACCATTAGACCAGGTATGCTCCACACATCTGAGTATCTGAATATTAAACACAGACCATCTGACATCCCAGGACAGCTCGTCTGTGTAATGTCAGTGTTTGCATACTGCTGGAAGAGAACCGGGACCTCTCCTCTCAGGAAAGGTCCCATCCTGACTACACACTGATTGGTCTGTGCAAATTTAACCATACAAACCTATCATCCAAACTCCTTATCATACAAAACCACAGCTCTGTTGGGAAAGTCAGAACATGTCCTGACTGCATACCGTCAGGGCAAACCAATCCACTCTCGTCTGGTCCACAGAAGCCCCGAGACACATTTATCCCTGTAGCCGGTGACCTCAATGAACTCACTGACATTGCGATGTTGCTGATCAATTTCTGCGAGGGCTGTTGTATGCCCATAAAAAAACGTATAAAACAACAACAAACTGGTTTATAGACAAAAACGTCTCAGGAAAGACACAAACTTTTGTGCCTCTACACAAACCACCACAGCTCTGAGAATAAATACGCTGATGACACGACCAGCGTAGGACACAAATACACAATCATCAGCAGGCACATCAGGCAGAAAACAACCTCCAAGTCAACACAACTCCAGATAAAAGACCCCTTCCTCCTCCTCTTCCTCCTCTTCCAGCAGAGAAACCATTATTCTCAGTGATGGAAGCCATACATCAGAGAGAGAGCGCATCATGTGAGTGAGATAGAGAGAGAGAGAGAGAGAGAGAAATACACAAAAAAACACACATGCACACACAAACCAGCCAGTGTGAAATTAACACTGCTACACTGAGCATGGATCTCTGTGTGTGTGTGTGTGTGTGTGTGTGTGTGCGCGCGTGTGTGTGTGGGTGGGTGTGCTT
>OMNV01008495.1:30636-47870 GCA_900303265.1 Brotula barbata
TGGGTGGGTGTGCTTTTTATTTTTTAATATATTTGATGTTATCTGTAACTGGTGAGTGGTGGGTACACTGGCGCTCATTTCACACAGGAATCATACGGGCAGCACCACACCAATGCAACGCGTCTGCTGCTGCAACGCATTTGTCTTTCACATTCAACGTGTAACTGCAACAGCACGGAACACGTACCCAGGAAGCCATGCCAGCTAAAAATGGTTGGATGATGGTCAGATCCGTCCTTGGTACTCCCCCTGGATAACTATTTATCTCCTATAGCCCACAGATGTTTGCTGAATAAATATATCCATCTGTTCTCATGGTTACCGTGGTAACTGCCTCCCATGCCCTTTCCTTTGTATGTAAATCCTTATGAAATGGGCTACACAGTCTAGGGTACTTGTTGTTCAGCTCCACAGTCAGCCATGTGTTGTCCATACCAGTGGTAATATCGATCACAAGGCTGTATTTACTAGTCTGCACCAGGCTCAGTGATTGGCTGGGAGGTCTCCAAAACGAGGTGCTGTGGGGTTGTGTTTTGGAGCCAAGAGCCGAATTTAGGACCCACAAGACATCGACTCATTTTCAGCTTGCAGCGGGCACAGAGCGGGAGGGAAAAAAGAAGACACTGACATTGAATTTTGAAAAGACATGCTTAGTGTGTAGTGTGTAGTGTGTAGTGTGTGGTGTGTGCACGGTGTAACCTCTAAACGTGGGTGCAGATTGTAAAAGTGAGCTGTTCCGCGGCACAACGCTGCCATTACGCTGCTGAAACAGGCCTAAGGGCTTAATTGACATAACCTAGCACGACACATAGCGTGACATGAAAGGAACATTCTATCACAGCCATGTTCTGTCATTTATAAACGCCCTGAGAGAGGCGTTACCTTGGTATATCCTCATTTACATGTCAGGGAGGTTACTGAAACGAAGCGAGATGAGGGACAGAGATGAGATGAACTTTTATTTATCCCTCACCGGGGGAAATTTCAAAGTCACAGCAGCTAAAACCTCGGCAAAAGACACAAAAAAGAACTGAATGAAAATACATGAGAACACAAATATGGAAATATGAATTGAATAAAAATTCGAAAACTAGTTAAGAGAGGACAAGACAAGTCAGCTGAATAAGACCAATGTGAAAGTAAGGCCATTCACTTGTTGTGTTTTATCCAATTTTACGATATGGGGAAACAAGACACACATGCTGTGTTGCTGTTTGTTAATTTCAGGCAACATTTCTACATTATCTCTCTCTTAAGAGAGAAAAGGCTTTTTGTTAAATTCTTGTACAGCTATTTTCACACAAAAAAAATTATAATCAGCACAACATTTTAAACTTGTCCTTAGGTAAATTAGACCTTAGGTAAACAGTGAGAAATAAAAAGATCTCCATCTACTTTTGTAAATCAAAATCCAAAGACACAACAAATCCAGTACTGTACAATGATTATATGGGCTCAAAATAGCTGCGTGCGTAAACAGATATTAAAGGTCACTGTAATCATTTGTCAGTCTGCTAAAAACTACTTCAAACTGCTTCAATCCAAAATACCGTGTTAGCGTGAATGAATCTTGTCAGCGTGAACAGATTGCCTCAGATTCAGTCTTTGACCTGCGCAGAGGAAAGTTTACGTTCAACAATCCGTTAGTTGGTTGGGACACTGCAGGAGCGCACAGCATCGTCTTCTCTCTTTGGACATCACCAAAGACTCATTTGTCCGGAAAGCAGAGTGTAGAGAACGTGCCAAATGTGCAGCGCTGTAAAGGTGTCCATTTTTCTTTCACAGTTGCTTCTTTAATCTTTAAATTCACAGTTCAACAGGGACGCTGCCCGCTAACTTGTTTGTCTGTGTTTGTTTGTACGTATGGCAAACATCTCATAGAAAGCATCACTCAAAAGCAAACAACCAAAGTTGTCTTTGCTGATTAGACACCAGAGGGAGCTGTAATTACCATCAGAGAACCTTCTGAGTGACCTAAAATTATCAGTGGGAGTTATCGTGATTTAATCGTGAATGACCACTTAAATGTTTGATGACAGAGACCCTCAAACAACACCTTAGCATTACCATGTTGATGCACTCATCCCGTCCTCTATCCATGTACCCATACAGCCATCTGCACATCTACTTTGTATATATAAACACCTCATCCATAACTATATACATATACACACATATATACGTATACATACAGTATATGTATACACCTTCGTACATCTGTACTCTCTGTCACTTTCTCTCTCTAATCAATAATGCTTGTCAGACTGATTGATGGTTGATTTGATTGATTATTGATTGTAATCAGCCTATACTCTGTGTCTGCTGGCCTCTAAATTCTTTGTCAATCACACACACACACACGCACACACATTGTTTACATTGGCATCTATTTATGTACAGGAGCATGGGGGTGTAGCTCAGCCTTTTCCCTCTCTAGCGATGTTTTTTTTTTTTTTTTTTGTGCAGCTCCACCAGGTTGGTCTTTGAGTGACTCTCCTTGCACCGCCATGGGTGGGTGAGGCACACATGAGAGTGTGTCACTTAAAACCCAGCTGCATAGTGATTTTTTTTTGTTTTTTTCCACCCATGGAGGCTCACCCACAGTAAACCCCTAAACCACACAGAGCCATTTAATTCATGTGACTTTCATGTTTTCGTGTACATTCTCCAACCAGCACACACACTAAAATACACAGAACTCAATACACTTTGAATGTAAAGATAAACTCCAACCAACATCTCTCAGCCCTATTACGCACTGCCAGATCAAAACATTAATGTGGAGAAAACCTTTCACAAACACAATCGGTTTATCAAAGACTACCAAAATCTGTTCTCTGCTGATCAACTATCAATATTGTTGTTGTCTGTTTCAGTGATGACCACGTATGCGTAGAATAAATAAAGCGGCGTGGTTTGACTCCTTACTCCATGCTGTTTGTTTGTCTGATAGATATGATTGTACCTGTTGGAGACAGAAGAGCTCACTACTCAGAATGAAGCTGAAGGAAAGGCAAACTATTTCATGTCACTGTGTGGATGAAGCATCAGAGACGTCGGTTGTGTCCCTCAGCGCATGGTTATTGGTCATGGTTCAAAGAGAAAACAATGCAGGACTTAAGACGAACACAGGCTGCACTTTGCCAAATTCACACATTGTCCTGTGCAGGGACCTGCTGGCAGAACAGCTGTCGCTGAAACGTATACGCACAATTTGTTTATGCCATACAGCGTGTGGCTGCAGTCGCTGGCTCATGCAACTACTATTACTACTACAACTCCTGTTAGTACTACTATTACTACTGCTGAACCAACAGAACAGAATAAAATACAGCAGAGTAGAAGAACATCAAATAATAGAAGCTAGCTTGGAATAAAACAGATCAAAGTAGAATATAGAGCAGAATAAAGAGTACAACTGAATGAATGGAACAGAGCAGAATAAAGCAGAGTAGAATAGATATTATACTGCAGATTGACCAGACAGATCATTGTTATTCAGAACACACACATACACAGACTGCAGCTCTCTCTCTCTCTCTCTGTCTCTCTCTCCCTCTCTGCCCCCTCTCTCTCCCTCTCTCTTCTACCACCCCCACCATTCTCTCTCTCCCTCTCTCTCTCACCCTCTCTCTGTCTGTCTCTCTCTCTCTCTCTCTCTGCAGACATCAGTGGCAGTACAGAATGATGATTGAATATCCAGAGGAGGAGGAGGATGGGGGGTGATAAAGGCAGAGTAACAGGAGGAGGAATGAGAAAAAAAGGAGGGAGAGGAGGGCACAGAAAGAGAGAGAGAACGGGGATGGAATGAGATATGGGGTTAGCGAGAGGGACAGAGAGAGAGAGAGAGAGAGAGAGAGAGAGTGTGTTTGTGTGTCATTGCCATGTGAATCAAGCCCACTCGCCCCCACCCCTCAATGTGTTGTGCAAACATTAACACCTACGTATTTGAACGCAAACAGCGATCGTTGTTGTTTATGTAGATGCAAGCTGTTGATGATCAGAGAGGGGGGAGGGGCATGGAGTACTGTGATAGCTGGGTTGATTGATAAGTCGTGTACCTCACTCAGAGAGATTTTACACCTGCTTCTTTATCAGTGTGTCATATCTCAAGCATCTCAGCCGTGTGTCTGCTGCTGCTGCTGCAGACACCACTTTTAGTTTTTCCCGTTAAAAGCGCCTCTGCTGCGGGGCAGAGCAGAAACTCCGGGCTGAAATAGAGTTTAAACATCATGGAATATCCTTTTTTTCACTTTTTAACACTGTGAGCCACAGCAGTGAGCACGGGGATGCTGTGTGAACCCAATTTGAATCCCATTTCCTCCCGGTGTGTGGGCCGTGTTTTGTAGTCTGCAGAGAGCTGTACAGTGTGAAAATGATCAGACAAGAACTGTTCTAATTACATCAGCAATGTGTTGATATTGATGATACAGCAGATTTAACTTATAGCAAAACCAATTTTTAATCGACCCTCTGCTGTGGGACAACAGTGTGACTGCTGTAACCTGTAAACACGGACACTGATCAGAAACGTGAGACATTCTGCTGCCAATCTGCACTGCCAGAGGTTCAGTGGCCCATACCAATGTTTGAGGAAGCCGCACACACTTATCCCAGCATGTTTACACACACTCAATACTCTGTTTGTTCTGTGATTAAATACAAAAATGCGTACATCCGTACATGCCCAGAATCCATAGGATTCCTCCACTCTATAAGCACACGTGATGTCTTTTGTCATCATGGTATGAGGCGAGCCTGCACATTGGGGTACTGAGTGTGGAGGAGGTACCCACAAAATCAGTATGAACGTGGATCTTCAGGGATAAACTGGTCAACAACCTAATTCATGAGGCTCACAAGGCATCACAGACCTAAGTCACATTAGGCTTTTATTACCTGACATTTGCTCAAAATCATTGATTGCATCAATCGATTAAACAGGGCGTAAACTAAAGGTAAACATAGAGAGTGGTCAACAATCATAACCTGTACAAGGTAACACACACACGCATACGCACAGCACATTATAATACATTTGTGTCCTTGTTTATTTAAAATCTAAAAATGAAGATCAGAACTGAAAATAAGAAACCTTTCTTCATCCTCTTAATCTTCCTCCCTCTTTTAATGTATTTACATTTCAGGACGTTCTTCCTTGTCAAAAAGACAGACAGAAGAAAGAAGGACAAGATTAATAGCCCAAATCATATTTGTGTGTGTCTCTGTGTGTGTGTGTGTGTGTACAAGGAGACACTGTGACTTTCATGTTGTACATTAGCATTAGTGTTGACAGCAGGCTCCTCATTAACATTTGCACAAACATTATCATTCACACACACACACGCACACACACAAACACAAACACACCATGCACCCACCCACACGCACACACAGAATAGTTTTTCCACTGAAGTTTTGATTTATTGCGCAGAGGTAGAAATGTTTTTCTGTCTGATCGTAAATATAAACAAGTAAAAACAACGCAAAGGTCAAAATGATTTAAATTGCTGCTGCAGCCAATCAAAAGTCATCAAAAGAACAAAACATGCTTCTGCTAATACTGCTTTATTGAAATACTGCAGTATTACAAAATGCACTTACCCTAGTTTTACTAATCACATGTAATAAAGGTCAAAATAAATCATGTAATAAAGAGTGTTAGGGCTGATGCTGATATGTGATCACAGTAATCGCAGCTGTAACACCACCAACATTTCTAAAACGCCTCCTTGAATCTCTACCGTAACGTGATGGAGGGTTTTGCGTGCCTGCATGATGCTAGGCTGTGCAGTCGGGGCTCCTCGTAAAGTCACTGGAGGCAAAATGGACGTTGCAGACAGGTGGACTCAACATGTACAGGGGAAGGCATAAGTTATTAAGTTATTCCGTTTGTTTTGTCAGAGACAATCATTCATCACAGCACCACAGTTAGCCAGCAGCTCATCTCCATCCGCAGTCCTTGCGCAGGTAAGTCAGGCCAACCCCAGGCTATACAGACGTTGACAGGCATTTAGGATCTGGAACATCACCTCTGACGGGAAAAGAGACGGAGCTTGTGCAGGAGGATGAGCAACACCAACTAGATTATAGTTGGATTTTCCTCCACACACAGTACCAGCTGGGGCCCTCTCATTTTCTTGATCCCGTTTGACCCTGGCTGAACTCCTCTGTGTTGGGAGTTCTCCCACAGAGAGTTTCCTCGTCGCGGCTGTGGCTGAGAGAGATCACTTGTTGACAAGTTACATCAGTAGCTGTGGTGTAGAAATCAAAAAGCAGCAGTCCTAAGTCTTCCTCTGTGAGTGTCAGCTCCTACATTTCACCAGTGACAGGGTTGTGTATGGTGGGTTACCCTTCAACACTCAGCCGGGCCTGCAGCCCAACATAGCACACTTTGATGCCTGCTCGGGAGGAGGAATCCACACTCACCTCTGTATTTCAGAGTCCTTATATAGTTTGCTATTTTATTGACTTTTATCAACAATAAAACAATAATAAACAGAAACACACCGCACTGATGCGAGGAGCGCAGAGCCACTACAGCCGTGCATGATAAAAGTTGATAGGAAGAGCAGAAAAACAGGCTTTTGTACGAGGACGAGAGGAGAAAGAGAACGCGTGGACATGGACAAAAAAAAACAGACTAACTAACACCTTCTACTCCATTACTAACATAAACTGTGCGGGGGCGGCGGGACTTAGAGGGTAAGGTTGATCATTTAGTGATCAAAGGGTTGCCCGTTTGATCCTCTGCTCCTCCAAGTTGAAGGTTCTTGGGCAAGACCCTAAGACCCAAAGTGCTTCCGACAAGCAAGTGGGTGTGGTTACCTCGACTGTCGGTGTAAGAATGGGTGAATGTGAGGCAAAAAATTGGAAAAAATCGCTGTTGAATTTTAGGGTTAGGTGTAAGATATACATGATCTAATGACAATGACACAATGGTGGCAGTGGGGGCCAGGGGGGGCTCAGCTGCTGACTCACACACACACACACACACACACACACAAGCTGTGACATTTTTGAGAGTCATACGAGAGCTGCTGATGCACATGCAAAGATATTAATCCCTCCCACCCCCCTTTCCAAATCCTTCTTATTTAAATGCTCTAATTAAATTATAATTTACATGAGATTAAAGTATTACGGCACAGTTCAACAAGGTTTACGGACAATTTGAGAAAACTGCCACCCTGCTCCTATTGTGACACACACACACACACATTTGGTAAGCAACTAATCCCTTCTTCAGCCACACACACATGCACAGACACACATAAACACAGTCAAGCAAGCAGTTAATCCAACATGAGAGACACATGGGAGCGTGTGTGCGCACACACATACACACACAGTGTGATGGCGATGTCAAAAGAAATTAACAGACGTCAATTCTCCAGCTGCCCACCCCCTGCCAACGCTTTGCTCTGTGTGTGTGTGTGTGTGTCCTTCGGTAGTTTGAAAGGCATCTTTAAAAACCTGTTATATGCATGAGTTTTAATAAAGAACGATGTAACAACGTAACGTGTAATGGCTGATTGATAAATTCCTGACCACAGGCTCAGAACTTATCAGTCAAGTGTACAAGAGGACAAAAACATGGCTGCTGCTCTCGCCTCAGGTTTTTGTCACAGTGGCTGATAGAATTAAGCAAAAGTGAAAATTAATGAGTTTCCACAGTAGCAACGCACTGGCCACCTTCCTCTGCCTCATCATCATCATCATCCTCAGCTGGCTATGACTTAATGCAGACAGAACAGCGTAAAAATAATTTAGAACAAATATAAAGAACCAATCAAAGGCAAATGGGCGCTGCGCTGTGATCCGACAGTCAGCGTACACACTGACACTGTTTTTAAAATGTTTCCGATTATGAATGTATTAAAAAAAACTAATTAATTTGAAGTCAATTATTTTTAATTTACAATATTAGAAAAGTGATAGAAACTCGAATAAACAGCAGAAACGGACCCCATCTGCTCTGTGATGTGTGTGTGTGTGTGTTGCTGTGCGTGTGCCTAACACTCAAATAACCTCTTCTCACTACATCTGCCGCGACCCCTCACTGTGTGACTAACACACAGTATGAGCTCACACTGTGTGTGCATGTGTCTGTCTGTGTGTGTGTGTGTGTGTGTGTGTGTTAAATGCTCGACCCTCATATCCATGACAATGAACACCCACTTAATGTCCCATCTGGCCTTCAGACACACACCACTACTGCTCTTTATTTCACTCTGTTAATGGAGTATTTCACCTCTGATCTCATCGTCCCTTTCATCATCACAGAGACACACAAAGTGAAATCGGTTAAAGCCAGCGAGCGTTGGTCAAAGGTAATCAAAAGTGGTGACATGAAAGGACTATTTCCGCCGTTTACTTCTCTGACATTGTTGTTTACATTTGCTTGGTGCTGCACAGTGCCTCCCACTCAAACAACCGTGGAGAGGAGAGGAACCTGTGATTTCCTTCAACATAAACGAGGAGCCACACATGATGCTCATTGATAATCAGCACGTTCACTGCAGGAAAGAGGCGAGCCCACAGTCTGGACTGCAGCCAATCAGATCGCAGACTGAAACCGTGAAAGTACATGCAAAGAGAGGGAAACTGTTAACACCCACGCAGTGACGGATTCCCTGCCACATCCACACTCACGGGATCTGAGCCCCCCTACACTGGTGTAAACACACCGTTCACAGCCAACACAAACACAAAGCGCAGGGCTCCAATTTACAGAGGGGACGAAGACAATCAGTGGGTTTACACGACGCTTGAAAAAGTCAAATCATGGCTTTAGTGCGATTAAAACCAGACTTTTAAAATACATGTTAACATGATGATAACGTTCTAAGTCTATTTTTCGATTTTATTATGCCCTGTATTCACTTCAATCCAACAATTTAAGGAGAAAAAACGGGACGAATCCGTACCGTCTGTTAATATGGGGACTCTGAGATCTCTCCCTAATAAAAATGGAGGAATAGACGGGAGTGACCGGGCTGCAGCGGGAGTATTGTTAGTGTAACATGATGTGCTTTACAGACACTTGGCTGAATCAACTCATTCCAGACTCTCTCGTAACTCTGAATGGATTTCAACTCTTGAGGCCAGACAGGGGAGCGAAGAAGATGGGTACAAAGAACGGCGGGGAGATAACCACGTTTGTGAACAACAGATGGTTCAACCCGAACACTGAAGGCATTGAGCTGCTGATCGTCAGCATTCGGCCGTTTGCGACGAACTAAGGGAGTGTTCGCGCATCGCCGCGATAACGGTCTTCATACTACCGTCGGCCGATGCTGCAGCAGCCTGAGAGCTCTTACACTCGGTTGTATCTCAGCTGCAGACCTCAGGCCCCCGGTCCCTCCTCCTCATCATCACCTGGGACTCTAATCACACATCCCTGTCTTCTACTCTCCCCACCCTCACTAAGTATGTTGGAAACCACATCAGACGCAATAAAACACCGGACATATAGTTTTGTTGAATTAGTTTGTGTTCAACTCATGTTTTCTGTTTCTGTGTTCTCTTGTGTTTTGGTTTTGTTCCTTTTGTGTCTTGCCTGCGCTTTTTTTGAGCTGCTGTGGCATTGAAATCTCCCCAGTGAGAGATAATAAAGTTCATCTCATCTCAACCAGACCGAAATGGGCCTAAACGTTCTGTGCATGTTCTATAGGTAAAAGACGGTCCCGCTGCGGTCTTAAACTCGGAGGTTGAACAGCACACAAGAGGTTTCATCACGGATAGGATGAAAATCGCACATTTCTGGAAAGACGAGGAGATAAACTTTATGTTGTGTCGGCTTAAAGAGTTAAATATCCTGAAAATACATGGATGGACAATGCTGAATGGAATGTGGAGCTTCTGTTGGAACCGGTGTGAAATAGCTAGGCTTCTTCTACAGTACAATATAATACATTTGTACCTTGTTCATGGCACACTTGAAGGTGTGACTTGTCATTGTAAAGAGAGGGCGAGAGGAGTGAACGGAATAAAAACCACTGTGAAACTGAGGCCATCGTGTTGTATCCTTTTATGATATGGGGGAAACACAGCACACAAGTTCACGTTTGTCAATCTCAGGCTACATTTCTGAATTAAACAGATAAAATAATGTATGCACCGCATTAAAATACAGCAGCTTAAGAATGACGGGCAAGGCAAGGCAGGTTTATTTGCATAGCACTTTTCAGGCACGGGGCAATTCAAAGTGCTTAACATAAAACACGGAAAAGCATCAAGACGAAGTAAAATCAATACAAACAAAAACATTAACACAGATTAAAAGAGTTCAATTGAAAATAAAAATAAACTAAACTAGAATAGATAAAAACAAGACAATTAAAGTTACAGAGCAGAGAAAAACATTGATAAAAGCCTTAAATTTGATTCTGCCAACAGAAAAGTCAGCTGAGAGTAGGAGAGGACCTGTAGGTTTGTGGGGGTTCGTTCCAGATAGGTGGGGCATAATAACTGAACACGCCTCTCCATGTTTTGATTTGATTGCGGGGAGAGAATGCAGATCTGTCCCAGACAACCTGAGAGGTCTGGGTGGTTCATAACGTAGCAGCAGATTAGAAATGGATTTTGGCTGTAAACCGTTCAGCGCTTTATAAACCGAGGGCAGTGTTTTAAAATCAAGTCTTTGGCAGACAGGAAGCCAGTGTGAAGACCTAAGAACCGGAGTGATATGATCCGCCTTTTTGGTCTTGGTGAGGACTGGAGCAGCAGCGTTCTGAATCAGCTGCAGCTCTCTGATTGATTTTTTACACCAGTAAAGACGCCATTACAGTAGTGGAGCCTACTGAAGATAGATAGATCGATCGATCCTTTAATCCTTGATATATTCCTAAGGTGATAGTAGGCTTATTTTGTAATTGTCTAGGACTAATGAGAGATCTTAAATTCTGCTACACCGATATTCGCAAAAAATGTTTGTTACATCAGCACATTCTAAATGTGTCCTTAGGTAAAAAGTGAGACATCAAATCACCTGCATCTACTTTTGTGACACAGAATCCGAAGAGGTGACAATTCCAATAATGTACAATGTTTTATGTGCTCAAAATAGGTGTATATGTAAACAAATATCACCGGCAGCTATAATCATTGACCAATCTGAGAAAAACTTTGCTTCAATCCAGAATACTGTTTTTAGTGACAATGACTGCTGTCAGCAAAAACATATTTCAACATATTCAGTTTATTCATTTAAAACATTGGCCTGCACAGAGAAAGTTTACTTTACTTCAGACATGACCGTAAACTCCAGAGATAACGTGCCCCTCATTTGTACCAATACTAGAGCGTAGAGAACCTTTAGTCCAGTATACAGCACTGTAAAGGGGTCCATTTTTCTCTAACTGTCTCTAATCTTTAAATCCACCATTCTGCAGGGACTCCGCTCGCTAAATTGTTTGTAAGCGATGCAAATGGTCAACCAGAAAAATGGTCTGATTGCAACCAGCTGTAAGGTTGTACATTGCCACCTATTGGAGTCAAGACGTTCTTCCCCGACTTGGGTACACTGGGACAATGAGCTAATCATTTCTATGGTGCTTTTCAATGTTTGCTTCACATTCTCTCATTCATACACACATTCACACACCGACAGCCGAGGTAACCATGCAAGGCCCGCGTGCTTGTCAGGAGCAATTTTGGGGTCATGGTCTTGCTCAGGGACCTTCGCTGGGGATCGAGCTGGCGACCCTTCGATCAGTAGGTGAACACCCTACTACCTAAGCCACGCCACCCTGCTTTGACTCGATAACAACGGTACATGTAAACATACTGAGTGAAACACACTAAGACAACCCACTGAGACCACTAACTAAGACAACATACTGTAGAATTCATGAGCGACCCAAACATGACTCGAGTCCACACGTAACACGTAAAGGCAGCGGCTGATGTGCAGCCGTACAGCTTCTTCTTCTTCTTCGGATGTAATTTGCCGCAGACTAGATGCAGCGAAGGCCTATTCCTGCCCTCCACAGGTCATCTTGTAGAACTGTGCTGTAGAAATCCTTACGCAGGAGAAAATGAACGAGAGTTTTTGTTTTTTTTATAACATTCCACGCTCAGTAATGATGTCAGTGAATGATCGGAATCTCCAATGTTTGACAGCGCTGCTTGAATGAGACTTCTCTACGTGTGACAGTTGGTGCATGATTCACAGTTTCTGCTTCTCCACACATGTACTTTCCATCCGGGTCCTGCCAGCTCAGGTGATCCAGTCTAAGCCCACATTGTCCCTCCAGCCCATTCTTGTCAGCCCTGCAGCTGGGACTCTACTGCATTATAATCGTTATGGACCTCCAACTCAACACTTCCTTTTTAGAATAAAAGCCTTTATTGCCCAAACTAAAAGGAGAGTAACATCATCCTGTCAATCAAACAACCTGCCACGGTCTTCATCATAATCCAGTAACCAATGAAGAGGTCACAACAGTCTCAAAAGCAGGTTTTCTGCGTGTGCGGGAAGATAAACACAAACAGTTTGTGTTCTTTTCTGCTGGTGTGAGTTTCAGCGGAACACGTTAACACCGAGCACGCTTACACAATAACGACTCAAACACTTACAAACAGCAGCAGAAACTTGAGGGGAGGACATATTAAACAGGAGGAGTGTGATTAGTAACAAGATAAAAGTAGGGATAACAGAAGACGCTTTCACTTCAACCCAGTGACCAGACACTGAGTCGTTCCTGTGTGTTGGATGGTTTTTGAACAGACTCCTGGGGGTATCTGGCATGGATCGTGGGATTATTAATCCAATTGTTAAAACGTGTCTTCATTGGCTCTGTGTATTTCCTGTATGCAACTGAGTCATCTTATACTGTGATTAAACAACCCATCACATAGAACAGAACACACTCGAGGAGCGGAGGAATCCTACAGATTGTGAGCATGAATACAAATTCCTCACATTACTGCTTTTATTTGCAGTAAGGAGAAGGAGAATCATATAGCATTTCGTGTGTGTACCGCATGCACGGTCTGAATAGTTGTCTGTATTTAAGGCGTTCTGGTTTTTAATGTATTCATTTTATTGTGCCCCTGTGCCGTATTTTATCCTTCTTCATCCTTTTTTTTTTTTGCACTCGATTATTGATCTATTATCCAACAACTGATTGATGACATGAATGCATTAATGTCTATGGGTGGGTGAGTCAGTGTGTGTGTGTGTGTGTGTGTGTGTGTGTGTGTCCTCAGCAATTATCTTAATTAAACTGCTTAGGCATAATTTATTGATGGGGGTAGGGATCCACCAATAAGGAAGGTCAGTTCCAGCTGAAATCCTGGACCTTAGAACGACATCACTCAACATCTACTGAAACAAAACCACGACAAACCCCGAGCAGACACAGTGATCCAGCCCAGGTACCCTCCAGCACGAACGTAAAAAGCTGCTCCCACCTCCACAAACCCTCTTCAGACCATGTAAAACCCCTGAAAACCCGGGTAAGCCTGGTTAAACCCAGATAAACCTGCTTAAACACGGTTTAGATCTCTCAGGTCAGACTTTGGGTAAACGGCCAGCTGGGACATGCAACAAATGTGCGGCAACGAGCCCAATAAGCAACCAACCACAGACACACACACACACACACACAGGCCGGTATGGACGGTTTCGGGTCGAGACTCACCAAGCTCTGAGGGGTCCGCAGCCAGTAGGCAGCACAGGAGCAGAGGACAGACTCTTCCTCCTCTCCTCCTCCTCCTCAGGAGCAGCAGAATAATCCACCCATCCAACAGATCCATGCTGATCCTGGTCCAGAACCAGACCCTGATCCTGACCCGAACCGCACCGGACCTCCGCTATAATCCTGCAGCGAGTCTGCTTTCTATCCAGACCCAGAAGATGAGAGAAAAATCCCAGGAGGAAGAGAGAGAGGAGGGCACAACACAGCGAGCTCCTCCAGATTCTGACAGAAAAAAACAATGAAAAATTAAAAAATATTCTCAATAATCTGATTTAGTCCTGGATATTAATTCCCGACCGGCACGTGTGCACGAGACCCATCACTTCACCGTGCACACGGAGAGAGGAGACAGAGAGAGGGAGAGAGAGGGAGAGAGACCCACCGAGACCCGAAACAGACTAAGAGAGTGAGCGAGAGAGAGGGAGAGAGAGAGAGAGAGAGAGAGAGAGACCTCATCAAAGAATGGAACCATTGATCTAAACAGGGTGATGATAAAACCTGGATCTGGAGTCTCTGTGGATCCTGAGTGAGAGACAGAGAGAGTGGGATGTGTTCTGCCCCCTGTGGTTCTCACTGGAACTGCTCCAGCTAGAGACGGAGCGATGGCGAACAGTGTGCAGTTATTTATAAGTTATAAGTTGATAAGTTATTTTCTTCTCTTTCTGTGGTGGTGGATCACCTCACCTTACTGAGTGGAGTTTAAAAGTTCTCTCCATGTCTGCGTGGGTTTCCTGTGTTCCAGCTTATAATATGACACTGATGTAAATAGTGTTCTCTTTCAACAGAACGCAATTTTTAAAGGTCTATTGATATAAAGTTTTTATTACTTAATTTGGATTTTTATTGTTCTCGTATTCATAGTTTGGGGAATACAAGTTTTTATTGTTCTTTGTGTTTATATTTTGAAAATGACTTGGTTTTCATTGTTTTTTTGTACTTTGAAAACTTTACTTATCTTAATGTTCGAAATAAAACACTGTTTAGATATTGTACTTTTGCGGTTTGTGTCAAATTACTTAATAATAAAATAATGATGATGAACAGTGAACATAGATTTGTGGGGCCCCTGGGAATTTCTGCCAAGGGCCCCCCCACAGACTCTAGAATGGCCTCTGGCAGCACAGCACGTTCTTTTTATTCACATGTCTCATTTTCATGCATCATCACATTAAGCGGTATAGATAAAGGATGGATGGTTTTAGATAAAGTAAAATGAATATCAGCTTTAAAATGATCACCCTCACTCTGTGTTTCTCTCCTTTAATCGGCTTTCACTTCAAACATCCTCAACTGTGCATTTGTGTGTGTGTGTGTGTGTGTGTGTGTGTGTGTGCGTGAATGGTCACAGATAGGAAGAATCTGCAATGGGGGACTTCCGGTGAAACACACAGCAAAATGGCTCTATAGTACCCATGTCTTGCCCCAGTTACCCACACTGTGCAAATTTTTGGCACCTACTCTGCCTTTCTTTTCAATCTCTCTGCTAATTATGGCAATTGAGCAATTTTGACAGATCGCTGGCCTCGAGAAAGTGGCTAAAACAACAAGATGCAAGCACAGGTCTTCATGACGAAAACACAGCAGATGATAAAGTTATGGTAATCAAGCAAACAATGGGGGTCCAGATGGAGTTGTTCCAAAACACAGTGGCCCCTATGCTCAACAAGGCAGACTGCTATCAAAAAACACACGGTGTAAGGCAATAACATACTTTGGTGACTGAAGGAAGAATTGGACAACCATGCCAAAAAGCACGACGAAGCATTCAAGATTGACAACTTCAAGAATACACCAACTTAGAGTACACCAAGCTAAAAATGAACAAATCATTATATCACGGAGATGAACACACACACACAAATGATTACATGAGCAAGAAGACTGACCCAGACAATGACTATATATGCTTGGTTAAGGTACAGGTCACAACCAAAGGCAAGGATCAGAGAGGGTATGTCCAAAAAAATTTCTCTCAAGACCACAAAGCGTATGCCAGAGATTGACAGGGCCCACCAAATCTTTCAGGGACCCCATAATACCATGGCTTTCAGGCTACTTGGTTCAACGAACAGACAGGCTCTTCTAGAGGTTAGACCATACAAGACAAAAACCACCTTTCAAGATGCGACCCACCTTGAATTTGTAGCTGCATACATGTTGGAGATGAATCTAGAGAGGGAGAGGAACACAGATATTTGCTCCAGGCTCCGCCAAAAGAAAGAAATTGATTCTTTGCTCATTCGTCCTGCGATGCCTGAAAAGTAACAACAAAGGCCCAAAGATGGCCTATGCAAGGGCTGCAGGGGGTGGTGGAGAGTCGTCGCTGCTGCTACTCCACCACCTCGAGATGTTCCAGGAGTACAGGAGCGAAACCTCAGCGAAGGGTGGATCCCGGCTGATGACCCCGCAGCAAGGCACCGTGGCAGTTGCGCCAGGTAGAAATGACCAGCAGGCAGACCCACCCGTGCTTACACTTGGGTAAAAAGATTGCTTTTATTAATATATACGCCCGACAGTATTTGAGGATGGATTTCTCTCCTTAACAAGGTAATTATTCAACCTAATGACTGATGATGAGTCATCTTTTCTTTGGGTCAGACACGAATACCTTTCTAGATCATTTACTAGACAAGTCTTCCTTACATGATCAAGTACGCAAGAAGCAGCATCAAAAGCTCTAAATCTTTTTGTAAAAGATCTGAATCTTTATGATGTATGGAGACTTCAGTACCCCTCTGTAAAGAATATTCCTATCTCACACCGTCACAAAACACTTTGCAGAACAGACTACACGAACAGCACTGGGGTTACTCCTGTCAATATCATCCACTGAATTTTTTCCTAGATAATAATCTGATCATACTACTACTACTATTCCTAATATAATATTATCAATATTAAAAATATCAAAAAATAAAAGATCCAGATGGAGATTCAAGTCTACGCTGATTAAGAATGACTCACATATGGCACAGTTGAGACCTAAGCTAGTAGAATTTATGAGTATCAACAATAACGGTATTTGTGATATGACGCTGGCGTGGGGCTCAGTTAAGAGCTGTCTTAGAAATAAAGCTATTTGGCTGAGAGAAAAGAACTTTAGGGCACGCTATATCGAGAGTATTCCGGCCAAACAATAACAATAATTTCAATAATTCTGTAAGTGCAATCTCCATACATTTATAGTTTTAAACATTTTGGTTTTGATGTTTACACCAAGAACTGTTTATATGGTTTTATATACTGTATGTATAGTTTTTTTTTCAATAAATGTATGTGTGTATGTATGTTTCTCTCACAGTCAGACAGAATTCTGATTCTGATCACCTATCATTTATACACTGGGTGGTTATTATTATTATTATTATTATTATAGTTATAATAGTAGTATAATAATAATAATTAAATAATATTCATTCCATCGTTTACATATGCTTTAACACAATCAATCATTCTGATTGATTGACGTAAGTCACCCATCCATTTATTCAGCCTCACTCATTCATACACACTCACTCATTCATTCTC
>OMNV01008496.1:0-19240 GCA_900303265.1 Brotula barbata
GGAGGAGGGGGGCGCGCGGAGATGGACAGGGCGGCCGTGGCTGAGCCGAGAAGGGAGAAGGAATGGGCGAAGCCTCCTCCGACCCCGAAGCCAGAGTTACCGATACCACCGCCACCACCAAAGATACCGACCCCCCCCGGGCCCCCCATACCTCCTACACCGAGACCACCCGTGGCTCCGCCTATGGATGTCCTGTGAGGGGAAAGTGAACGTGAGATGACGGGCGGTCGAGGGAGGGTCAGCGAGTAAGACCCTCCCGGGATGGGGTGGCCGCCTGTTTTGGGACTGGGCGGTTTGGTCTGGGGCAGCCTCCGTCCCAGGGTGTGGGCGGTCGACATGGCGCCCGCTTTCACGCTCAGCACCAACATGCACTGCTGACAGGCGCAGGGTTGTCCCAGTGAGGTGATGGCCGAAGCGGGAAGCGCCCCGCTGGGGTAGGCGCTCCCGTTACCGGTCCCGCCGCCGCTCATTCCGATCCCCATTCCCACTCCGGAGACATCCACCCCCAGCAGCCCCCCGGGGGCCGGCATGGACGTAGGGCCCCAGGCGTGGTGCGACTTGGGCAGGGGCCCGGACACCAGCGGGTAAGCCAGGTCGGAGCGGCGCTGGATGCGTCGGCAGCGCTGCGTCTGTCCGTTGATTTGGGTCATGCTGTCGAAGTCAATGAGGTAGCAGAAACCCAGCGGCGCCAGGTCCAGCCAGGGCTGCTGGCGATCACGTGCCGCCTGGATGGCGATGCCCACCTCGGTGTCGTACGCCGTCCAACTCCCAGCGTCGTTCTCCCACTCCCACAACCACCCCTGACCTGGTGCTGAGGTGGGGTCGTAGAAGCTACGTCGTACCGGACGGAGGGTACCTGAGACACACACACACACACACACACACACAGAGAGAAAGGATACGTGCACATTATGAACCTGTTGCTCTGGTGTGAGTGTTTCAAACATCATATGTGACGTGACATCAGCAACTCCAAAGCTGCAAAGATTGAAGAACATTTAGAAAAATCTCTTCATAACTTGAACGTTTTAACTAAGCGGTAAAAGGTTTCAGCTGTTGGGGGTCCGAGGGCGGAGCCAAATGTTTGCTGGACACGTGACTGCAGTCAAAGTTGCTGTGGACGAGTAGATTACAACCTAACAAATTCAACATGTCTGTGTTGCCTGCTTAGAATTTGGCCAAACAGGTTGCCCCTGGTAACAGCACAGAGTGTTCTGAATTCTGATTGGCCGACAGCCTTGATCTGTCCCAAAGCTGGTTGTGTTTACTTTCCCAGGCTGCCCAGAGAACGGTTCCTCCATGCAAAATCCTGTATGTACAACACGAGATACATCCCTAAAAAAAAAAAAAAAAGAGAGAAAAAAAAGATCTTGATGTTAAAGAGAGAGAGAGAGGAGATTTTTTTTTAGGGTTTGTTATTTTGTCATGAGGTGTTTTCTACTTGTAGCTGCATTCCAAGCACAGATAGTCCACTGGGTGTTGTCTACAAATTAAATTTTACGACCAGTGACCCCATAAAGGATCATTCCAAGTCCAACGCCTTTGAATGCATGAATTCAATCTCTCAGGTGAATGGCTGACATTTTCAGCAGATTTCTTTCAAGTCATGAAAAACACAGACACATTTTCACAATAAAACAACTCGTAAATCATTTGGTTTGATTCAATTTGGTCATTTTAAAGGGGGGACGCCGCGGAACAGACAGTTAATAACAAACGAAAGAGCGCAGCTTATTCATAAAATCTGCTCCCGCTGACCTCGTTTCATCGCTGACCTCCATTTCTCCATATCCCTTATTAGAAAACAACCATCCCCATTCAGTCTTTACAGCTTTGGAAAAACCAACACACAAATATTTTTCTCGGCCAAAGTGGGAGGAGAGGGACAATATTGGACACTTTCATACTTTCACAGCTAATAATCCCCCTCTTTGTCTAAATGGCCCCATACGTTAGCTATCATGTCATGTTGATTCCATGGATTTATTGATAGGCACTCATAACGAGCAATATTGATCAACAGTATTTGCATCTAGACGACAGATATAAAATATTTTCCTCGTCTGTGCGTGTGCCAAATGGACACACATGACTCACTTCATTAGTGGACACTGTCAAAACCGCTGAACCACAGGAGCAACATGACCACAGAGAATCACGCTTTCATCACGTATGATGTATGAAACGCAATCACTGCACAAATGGAGCTGAGAGCAGCCATCGAATCCTTCACCTCTGGAGCAGAAGCACCACGAAACACCTTCCAGGCCTCCAACTCAGGCCCGCTTATCTACTGCATCTACCGGCGCCGTTCCACCCTCCACCGTGTGTGTGTGTGTGTGTGTGTGTGTGTGTGAGAGAGAGAGAGAGAGAGAGAGAGAGTGTGAGTGCTTGTGTGTGTGTGTGTGTGAGATCTCACCTGTGTCCTGTCGGAACTGGTGCATGGAATGCAAGTCGATGATGTAGGGCGAGAGGCGAGAGTCCACCTGGCCGAGGACCACACTACCACACCGAGGGTCGCTCCGGATGACTGCCTCGATGTGATGACAGACAACCGGGCTGTAGGGCCGCCAACGTCCGTGCTCGTTCAGCCATTCCCATACGACCACGGCGGATGCTAGTAACATCCTACTCCTGCGAGAGAAAAACAACAACGACGATAATAATCAGGCGATTCTCACCGGAGAGATCACGGAGAGATCCCCGATGCTCCACCGTGCATCCCTGTGCACAGCAGCCCTGCATCCATCTTGGAGAGTTTGCAACCCAGATGTCTCCTATCTCTGGAGATATATATAGATATATTTGATGACACCACACACACACACACACACACACACAGACACAAACACACACGCATACACGCACGCACACGCCGTACCTTCCATGTTTGTGTTGGTGGGGATGCAGCAATTAGCTCGTCCTTTAATCGAA
This sequence comes from Brotula barbata, assembly GCA_900303265.1. Taxonomy (NCBI): domain Eukaryota; kingdom Metazoa; phylum Chordata; class Actinopteri; order Ophidiiformes; family Ophidiidae; genus Brotula; species Brotula barbata. The sequence continues at coordinate 2,935 of OMNV01008496.1, forward strand.
CAGCGAGGATACGGGGCGTTTCGGGGCGCAAACCTTTGCGGGATCGTTGCATTTTACTCCCTATGCAGATAAGTGACGTCTACTGAAATAATTTCTCCGGCACAATCAAGTTAGGCTGAGAGGAGAAAATGTAACTTGGATGTTCGCGGTGAGGTGGGGGCACGCTTTGATTTTGTAGTGCAATATGGGATGATTGGTACAGACACCACATTATACAGCTGGAGGAGCAGAGACGGGGAGGAAAAGGGAAGGAAAGAAGTCCATATTTACCGGCGGACGGGACAGCTCCCCGAGCCAATCGATCCAAAAGCAAGCCACCGTTTATTTCTTGATCCTTCGGTAATAATCCATCTTTTGGTGCGAGAATTATTCGGTCGCGAGGGAAAATCCAGGATTCAGCTGACATAATTATTTTGGTCAATTTAGCGCTACTTTCTTTGGATAACGGGAATCCTCCGTGATGTCTCGGTGGAGAAACTCTGCGACGCAGACCCACCGGAAAAGAGGGAAAGAAAACAATTTAGCCAGCATTCTCCCCCGGAGAAAATAATTTGACTTTTGTGTGTTTTTACACCTCCACGCCCCGTCACCGTCTAACCTCCAATCACATTGGAGCGATCCCTCCGCCGGGCCAATCGGCAACAGCTGTCGGCCCGCGTTTGCAAGCCATTTTACCCGAGACATTAAATATTTACAAATATGAAGGTTCTTCTGTGTGTTTGTACATCTTCACTGGTCACGCACTTTGTCTGAAATATATTTCTTTTTAAGCGTGTGTAAAAGAAAGTGGAGATGCCGGGGATTGAACCCGGGACCTCATACATGCGAAGCATGCGCTCTACCACTGAGCTACATCCCCATTGGCTAGTACAGGAACAACTATTACATATAAGTAACTAAGAGCCTGTATACCCGCTGTAGGTTTTTATTCAGATAGATAGATAGATAGATAGATAGAAGGATGGATGGATGGATGGATGGATGGATAGATAGATAGATAGATAGATAGATAGATAGATAGATAGATAGATAGATAGATAGATAGATAGATAGATAGATAGATAGATAGATAGATAGATAGGTATTTTATTCATCCCCAAGGGGAAATTCTTATATATATGTGTATAAATGTATACTGTATATGTACTGATGCCACCCTTTTTATTTTTAAGGCCATGTCTTATTGTATTTCACAGGTAATAGACATTCATTTATCTCACATTAATTATCAACAGCAACAACGTTCTCATATGTGTATTTAATGAATTAAGGAACATCAGAACAATTTTCTAGAACGTACCACATAGCAAACAAACACTTCAATACAACTTGTCTATTCCTTCCACTTCCTGTTTTGTGGAATGGTTTGGAACGGTTTTACACATTCAGAATTCAAATCGTTACAGCTTCATCGACCAAATAATTCACAAAAAAATGTCCCAACAGGAAGCAGAATTATGACTGTTTCCCTTGATTTCTCACAGTGCAGTCACATTTCCATCTTTGTCGTCTTTGCTCTGTTCTTCAGACCAGATGGCACTTCCAGAGAACTGGTTTAAGTTTATTAACAAACCAGTCCCTCCACTTCCTTGCCCATCAACTGTTTGAGCCACCGCTTTCACCCCCTGTCCTCCCAGCTCCGTTTCTTCCTTGGCCTCCTCCTCCTCCTCCTCCTCCTCCTCATCCTCATCTATTAGCCTGACTCGCTCCTCCACATCTGAACCCACCAAACTTGAGCGAGCCTGTGACGCACCGTCTCCATTTTCCTTTGTGTTACCACACTCCTCTGAGTCGCTGCTCCTCTGCTCACTCCTCCTTTCCACCATGCCTGTCTCATCTCGGACCTCCTGCATTTCCTCAACATCTTCATTCGCATCAGCTTGAGGCCAAAGCTCGACTCCGGTTCGAGTCTCAAGGGCCGCCACTGCAATTCTGACCCGGTCCCTGAGCCCTCCCTCCTTGTACACCATTCGGCGGATAGTATATTCTCCATTGTTATCCAGGTTCAACTTTTTGTACAAGAGGAACAACAGCAAAAGTAGCAATAAGAATACAACTAACAGGGCCACCACAGTATCAGTGGATGATTGGTACTCGACCTCATCCATGTCTGGAATCAAGAGAGAAAGAAAAGGTTATTCTGGAGAGCCCATGTTCTGTAAATTCCCAATCGTTTGGTCCTTTAAATATGTTGACACATTATATAGTTGAATATTGCTTTTCAGAGCACAAACACTGAGTTGTGGTAGATTTATAGACCTTATACCTCCTCAATAAATTCACTGTTGTGTAGAAAAATCCCAAATGGCTTGTCGTTACAGGCTGAACTTTGCAAAGTTTCTTTGTGAGGTTGGCATCAGTAAAACATCCACGGGGAAATTTATATCCAGAATCTGAAAAGAAAAGCAGTTCATTAAAGTTTAACAGTTCATTATTAAACACAGATGGTCTGAAGCTGGGCGAGGGGGGGAGATGTAACAGGAAGCGCCTGTGTGACATTTTGCGGCGACAGTATCAGGAAGTTAGCAGACACTTGTGTGCAGTGGTGCAGGTTTCCTGTCAAAATTATATTTAAATAAGCATCAGTCAACATCACAGTGGAGGCAAGCTTTTTTAGTTTGAGTTCATTCGGCTAAAAAAATTTCGGGGAAAAAATAATGTTCAGTAATATAAAAAAACAAAAAAAAACCAAAAAAAACTTGAGAAACCAAAAGTAGCCAAGTTTTGATTCAGTATTTTTTTCTTTAGTGATGTCAGCGAAATATACACTGCACGCACAAGGCTAAACAATTCAAGCAAATATCTTCAAAATGTGAGGGATTTTATAGAAAATAGGCGAGAGATAATAGAGATAAAAGAGATCACATATAAGAAATGTGATTAACTCATTTCATTGAATTTCCATACAGAAGGGTATAAAATAAACCTTTAAAAAAAACTTACCTAATTTGATGGGCGGATGCTTTGCAGTGCCAGACCGAAAACACAATGACTGGTGCGAAACTGGCGCGCATCATTTGGCGTGTGTGTGTGTGTGTGTGTGTGAGAGAGAGAGAGAGAGAGAGAGAGACTTTGCACAAGAGATTGATGTAGAAAAAGATGCAAGGGACGTTGTATGAAGACCTTGGGGGAGGTAAAGGCGGAAGTAGAAGAAGATACAGTACAGATTAAAAACATCTCAGCTCTTCACTTAGGGTGTGGCACAAAAGCACAGATAGGAAAATATGTGTATTTATCAAAAGAGGACACTAAATATGATTACAATAAACTAATGCAATCAAATAAGGCATCTTTCCGTCCGAAACAGATTTATGTTTACAGATTATCAAAGTTCCAGTTCCAAATATATGACAATGTCTATGAAAATGTCTCAGCGTGTTCAAATTCACCTATTTCATCACAAAATGACATTTAATTCTTCACTTTCTGCAGAAATGTCCTCGTGCCTTGACAGTTAAGAGTTTTACTTACAAAAACCAAATCAAGTTCAGAGTGCCTGACCAATGAATATAAAACAATTTAACCACATCCTGTTTCCACGTCAGCCACAGCGTCTGCACTTATCAAAGCAAAGTGTACAGTAAAGCTGAAACAATAAAATCAACATGACGATACACTGATGTTTCTTATTCACAATCTTACATTAACAAATGAAGGGAGAAAAAAATCTATTTTGTGTTCCAAACCTTTTACTGTTAGTGTACAGTTTTGTGTTTTAACACTTTGAAACTACCAAACATCAGAAGGTAACAAGTTAAAAATGTAAAAATACTTCAATACAGTACTTAAGTGTTTTACTAGACTTTATTTTTGAACAAGTGTTTTGGCAAATTATTACTTTGATTACATATAAAAGAAAAATCTATACTTTTACTTGTTAATTAGGAGTTAATTGAAAGATTGCACATTTAAATGATTCTGTTTAAATTTGGCAGTTACAAACACTGACATCGACAGAAGACCGGAGAATCTTCACTGCAGTGATTGGTAGCTGCTTTTCCTTATATAGGATATGGCTGTAATCTATCTTTAAAGACCTGTGGAGCGTAGTCTCAGATTACAATTTTGTTAATCTGAAGACAATAACAAGGTATAAATGCCACTTTATGGACAATAAATTATTTTACTTTTACCTTCTACGCTCTAGTATTGTTCTAAAAATATGTGTGGCTCTTAAAGTCAAATTAACATCCACAGCTAAATCATTTTTTACTTATGTTTAAGTAAAATACTTTTTACATATGTTTTCTGGTGGGCCAATCAAATAATCTGGCAATAAATCCATAGCTCATAATCAACTATTCGGTGTTTCTTAGTGCTTGTATTAGGCGTGTGCTTAAGACAAGAACAGAAAATACACATGGCTTTCAGCATACAAAATGAACCTGAACCTTAATTAGAACACTTCAGAGGACAAGGTCAGGTGGTTCATAGAATAATTAGGAATTCCCACAATGCAATGGGACACAGCATGGTCATGTAATTGTTAGTCGTTTTGCCATTTTTGGAAGATGGAAGGTATTTGTTAGCGTTAGCATGCTAGCTCGTCATGTCATCTTGAGCCATTCACCCGGGCTGCGCTAGCTAATGTTAAAGCTAATTCTTGTATGAGTTAATCTATCTGAGTCTTAATTATTCATCTTGTCTTAAGTTTGTGTTAAAACTCTGCTTAGTCACTCAGCTGACTACATAGAACAAAATAAAATATTTAAAATATTCCCCTGTGACAATAATTACATTGGAGATAATTGAAGACAAATCTTTATTGTTGCCATTTGTTGCAACCCTACAAACAGCACAAGCATTGATCAATAAAAAGCAGTTCAATAAATAGAAAGGAGAAATGAAAGTTTATTGAGTGTGCACAGTGAAGTGTCATTTATCCTGCTACTGTTTTACAGTCACACAGACACGTCTCGGGAGTGTCTCGGTGTATAAAGAAATATAAATTATCAAAGTAATCAATGAATAAGAACGACGCGGAATGAACCACAGCTACTCTAACTTGATAAAGAGGTGAGAGATTAATGCAAGAACAGGAAGTGTAATGCCCCTCCCCCTCCCCACACACAGACCCAAATAACAAATAAACAGAAGACCCTCCGCCTGTTAACACCAATACAATTTGCCTCTACACCAGCCTAGGACTAAACAGCTTCCATCCAAGAAAAATTCTTCATTCTTCTTCTACATATCTTCTAACTTCCTCTTTTATGTGCATTTGAAAACATGTGATCTGTTACTCTGATTAAGCAACATGTTATTTTTGTGGTCATCTTGTCAAATTAGTGTTAGTCTCTATTTCCGCATCCTCACGTAGGTCACGCGTACACAGTGTGTACCCCGTCTTTAACGTGGAGCTCTATGAAGATGCTATTAAAGTAAAGAGTAAAAACGGGCCCCTTCCCTCTAGTGTGAAAGGAAAGAGAAGGTAAGTGCCACGAACAATTTCCACTGGACACATTTCTGACACTTGTGACATCACAAAGCTGCCGTTCTCTCCTGACAACGAGAGGTACATCACAAGTGCTTATCTTTTCTCCACAGAATTACAATACACGTACAGTAAATATTACACTACATTTTTTTTTTTTTTTTAGGAATTCTCATTCACACAGCACTGACAAAGTCATGTACCAGCAAATTTCCTTACATTATTCTCATACGCACGCACATCCCATAATGAAACAATGAAACAAAGAACGCACTGAAGCAACAAATTGGGGTCGAATATCATAGTTTAGCAGATTTAACTGCGTGATTAGACATTCCTATTAAATGTTTTTTTCAGTGCTGAAGAGGAAAAATAAGATTGAAAGTGATTAATCATTTTGCTACATCACACAGAAATCAAGATGTAAGCACCAAAAGCTTTAGTATAATGCTATTTGTTGTCAGCTTGTGCATAAATTTGAGGCAATGGTAACACTCATTCAAAGCTCTTTCAAATTGTCCTATTTCACGATTTTACATCATTTGAACCAATTTTGCTGCATTATTTGCACCCCCACCGCTATAATACTACAAAACATCTCAATCTATGCAGATGACACTATTTCTTTGCTCACTGTTGGTAAAAGAACGACAGAAACAAATTGAAGTCTTTATTGGTTCTAAGCGTCTGTCACTACTCTTTACTATAATCTCCCATGGATACAGTTTAAGGTACTGCTGATTCTAATAAGGCTATACTCTATGGATTTAGGAAGGGTACCCTTCAACTGTGGCGGCGCTCCGCGACACTCATACATCCCCATCCTCGATGCGCGCTAGCTGCCGCTCCAATAATTCAATCCTCTGGTTCTGAGCAAGAACGACCGTGCGCAGGGCCTTCATTTCTGCCAACAGCTCGTTCAACATGTCATCCTGAACGCAGGGGCAAAGAGAGAGGGTAAGGGACACACGTCACAAAACAACCAAATTCTAAATCTTACAACAATGCCTTGATATTGAGCTCACCTCCCTCTTCTGCCCCTCAGAGGAGCAATCTGTCTCTTTAACTACTTGTGGCTGCATATCCTCTTCTTCTTCCGTCTCCTTGGTGAAACAGGTAGACGTGGGAGCTGCTGTGTTGCCTGCTGGGGGTGGGGTGGCCCCAGGTCCAGAGTCCTGTGCTACCACCTTGGGCTTGCTTCGAAGGGTGTCTCTGTGCTTGCAGGGATGTGCCGTGTATCCACTACTCAGGGAGACCAATACAGGCGGTGCATCCTGCCCAGCAATCCACTCATCTGCCAGGAGAGAAGGCTCCAAGCTGGCTGTGTCTGGGTAGAGGTCTCCCTGGAACAGATCTGACTATGGAGAGATCGAGACCAGGGGCCTCATTTATAAAACCCAGACTAAAACATTACACAACAGGAAAAAAAAAGAAGAATCACGTTTATAAACCTGACTGCAATGTCTAAAAGCAAGACCGAAAAGAAAAACCTTACAGATGTAGAAATCTAGGAACATGTGGGTGATGTGGAGATGACACATTTTGTTTTTGTGGGCTTAGGACTGAGATAGCAAATAAAAAAAAAAATGTTTGGAATAGCAGCATTGTACAGAAATTGTAACGGTTATTTCACAACACATTATGCCGTAATCATAATATTAGAGCTGAACCTTTGAATCCAAATTGTTTGGACCGCAGGAATAGCAAATTAACTACAATGAAGTTATTTAGCAGTTAGAAGTGTTTTGTTAAACTACAGACCGCGTGACATAAACACATTGACACTATCGATGCGGACGTTTGTTCCGTCATAGTAGCTCTACGTCAGAGAACTCACATTTCCCTGCCTCTCCATCGGTGTCGCTAGATCTTCCAACCTCCAAAATCTGTGTGTGTGAGCGAGTTTCCGTATCGGTGAACTCATTATACCGGATTGGTGCCAGCAAGTTTCCAGCCATTATGTGTGCAAGTGAGGCCTCATTTATAATCGTTGTGGTTTTACACAAGGCCCAGGTTCATTACAAGGGTGTCGGTTCTGCACAGATATGAATGAAACAGGGCGTACGCAAGTTAAAAGCTGTACATTGGTTACCTTTCGTGGTACCGTCATTGAGATGGGTTCAACTTTCCTTTCATGCAGTTTGTAGAACCTAAATGGGAGTAATAAACCAGAAATACTTATAACAAGGTATGCGCTGACATAAAAATACCCGCATAAAGTTGACCAAAATGGAACTTACCTCGCAATTTCACACTTGTTGACATCCACGCCTCTTTTACTTAGAAAGCCTGCACCTCTCTGCGGCTCCTTGCTGCTGTGCAAGCTGAGGAAATGAAGATATGGGGATTCATCTGTCACTTCAAAATACCGGATGGTGGAATCACCCTGGAATTAAAAAAAAAACAAAAAAAAATTAAAAAAAACATTGCATGAGTGAGAATCAATGCTATATATCACCAAATGAGGTCATCTGTTTTCATATGGTCTGGCCACACCTTTCCACACAAGTAGATCATGTTTGTGTCAGGGTCATAGAAGGGGATAAGAACCCCATTAGTTGTGTCGATCTCTTGTATTGACATTGGCTCAGAGAGATCTTTCTGGAAGAGGGAAACAAAGGATTTGTCAAAAACTGAGCAGAAGGTCTTTTTTTTTTTTGTAGCGTGATAAATCTTGCGAGGATACATTTCGGCCACGTGTCATGTTCGACTCACTGTATCCCACAAGGCAGCTTGTCTGTCACTCATACGGCTGAAGCCTGTGGTAAAAATCTTCCCGTCAGCAAGGAACACAGCTCTCATTGGCCTGGTGCCATCATGGACCTTCTCTCTAACCTAAGGGTCAATTAAGAAGGCATTCATCAAATAGGTCCAAATGGGACAACAAAACACGGTCAAGTGTATAAATGGGCAATAATAATAAAAGCTAGCCTTCAGGACAGTGCCCCTTCGTGGGTCAATGACGCGCAGTGCCTTGTCTTTACTGACAGTACACACGGCACTGCCATCTTTGTTCCAGCTGACGCTGTAGATCAGGTCTGGGTGGGCGTCGCTTAGCTGGTACACGAGTTCGCCCGTGCCGATGTTCCACACGCACATCACGTTATCGCAGCCTGAGAGAAGGTGAGACAACGGGTGAAATGTTCAGAACAAGAAGGAGTTTTAGAGATGGCGGCTGACTTTTGGAGTAGGACGAAAAACATCGACCCCACAGTTCTGTGAGAGTCTGAACGAACCCCTCTTTTAAAATTAGGAAGAAGATAATCTCCCTGTCTCACACATATAATAATCTGCGAAACAAAGTCCACGGCTTCCCGGCTCCGTCCTCAAAGTTTGGCTGTTTTCTCATTACGGTGCTTCTGTGCTCGCACATGATATGTTTCAAATGAGATCAAATGTGGCTGCTTTGGCGCAAAGTTAAAACACGTCCTCCTTTAAACTGGCATTACACTCTATGTATTCCGAGCAGCGTTTAATCATGCTGAGCAGCGCTTCAACTGGCATTTCAGGAATGACCGGACGTACCTACAAAACTGTTCTACGGTTTTCTGCTCATGCAAAATATTAACGCAAGAACAAAGATTCAAGCCCTTCAGCAAATTGTGAGACAGAGGAAGGCAACGTCCAGTGATGTCACAGACAGCACAATAATGGTTACAGCAAACAACTGTATCAAAACATCTGCTACGCAGATCAAACGTGGTGACAGATGTTACCGGCTGTCAGGAGGATGTTTAAAGCTGTTGGATGCCAGGCCAGAATTCCGACTCTTTTGCTGTGGCCCTCAAGTGTCACGAGGGCTTCAGTCATTGGATTTGTCAGGCCCTCGTCTGGAATCTGCCATACCTACAGAGAACACCCAAAAACACAGTGGCAGGAACATAAATCTCACCTGCCATTTCCTCTAGGAAGAAGCACTGGGTGCTTCAACGAAGGAAATATCACTTTCTAGAACACTGAATAAAAATGTGCACCCCAGTGTGATCTGGGCGACCAGCTCACGACCGTTACCTTCACTGTGCAGTCCTCTGAGGCACTGGCAATGATATTGTCATCATGGGGACACCACTGGATATCCAGAACTGGTGCAGCATGACCACAAACTGAAGGAGTGGCTGGATCGATTCTGCCCGTCTGTGTGAGGACCAAAATGAAACTGAAAATCATGCGATCAGAAAGTTCGCAGAGGCTACGGTCAAATCTTACTCTCTGTCCACGTCCACCGCACACAGGACGGAAAAGCAGATTTGCTGACACTGCATTTTATGAGTAAAGTCTTTTAAGACCATTAAACAGGACATCCAATAGTCTTTAATATGTATTGATCTGCTACTTTATCTATTCCCGTATGCGGTCGAAAGAGAGATATGCTGAGAAGTGGTCAAACCTTGCCGATTGGAACAACGAGGAAGGTCCCACCTCCGCCCGCCTCAACGATTACGGCGATGAATTTTGGGTTGACAGCACAGAGGGGACTGTCCCATGTTACACGGGACACTCTGACATCATCGATGCAATGCTCCGCTTTCCATGCCTGGGCAAAGACGTGGCGGAACTTGCTCTGCCTGACCACTCCTCTTCTGAAAGACATGTCTGGGAAGCAAAAAAAACCAAAACAAAACCAAACAATGAATCGCATGACAAGTTGAATTCAAAGCTGTTAATGAATTCATTAAAACCTGTTGGAGCGTATGAGCATGAATGCCTGGGATAAATTATAACAGTGAGCTGCAAATACTTTATCTGGCTTCATGCAATGAATATATCACTGAATGCCTGTTTCTAATTACTGACAGTTTTTGATTTTTCTCCTTTTTTTGTCGGTGGGTAAACTTTTCATGACTTTGAGGCAAAGGTTTAGTCAAATGAGTCGACTTCGCTTTGTTGGGTCATTCTACATGTGCATCCAGAGGACTGAGGTCTCTGCTCGTTTGCATTTCAGTCACTGATTGACCAGCATTTTTACACACGTCAACGAAATCTAACGTCTTATTCAAAACAACAGGAAAATTCTCTCCTACTCAAAGACAGTCCTGAAAATACAGCCAGGTTTCAGGGGACAAAGGGCCATGATCTGTCTGCAACTAAAACATGGTAGATTGAGGGTGGTTGGGCACACAGGTTAGACCAGTGAGGAAGGGGAGCCGTGTAACTCTATATGCCCCATAATGTTTCACAGTTGTCAAAGCAAATCTCATTTTAACAGGTATGCAGGAACACATTGTATCTTTTCACAACACTGTAGGTGAGGCCGAACCGCCGCCAATGTGGCTTATAAAGCTCATTAACTTGGACTTTGAATGTCATTATGGTGTTCCATTTCTTGCAGTAATGCTGTTATTGTTATAGTTTAGTGAGAACTGGCGACAGCAGAGGCCCTTTATAAATGATGGTGGATTTGCAATGAGTCGTTAAAGCAAAGGCAGCAACAAAGGAACACTTCCGTGTACGATACCTGGGTGTTCGGCGACCTCTCCTAATTGGAGTAGGAAAAGCAAATACTATGGTGTGACAACCGGAGGAGGCCAATAAAATAATCCACAGCTCACGGCAGTAACTTAATCCGCTCCTATGTCCGGGCAGGCGTGCGCGTTGCTCACGCAGACCTGTAACAAAAAAAAAAAACAGTCATCAAGACAAGATTCCACCGAATTATCCACCGGCCGTGGGGTTGTCGGTATTTCAACACGTGACGTATGATGTGGTAAAAGCCGAACCTGAAGGTGCATGTCCCGTACGATTATACGTTCGTTAAATGGTGCACACAGACGCTGAATGGTGGAGATGCAGACGGTGATCGGTCCTTCCCGTTTTCAGACGTCTGTTTTGGATCAATGGATGGAGGGCTGGAGAACAATCCCCTACACTTCCGCCCGTGGCAGCACAAATCAAAGACCAAGGGGATGTCAAGATAGAAATCCCCTTCTATTCACGTTCTTGTGTCATACAGTGACTAAAATCAGATCTGTTTTCGTTTAATATTGACTATATGTACAGTCATTTATTTTGGGTGGATGAGAAGAATTTTACTGGCTGCATGAAATGCAGAATGGTTGGTTGAATGTGGCGTTGAGTAGGCTATTTTATCAATCCGTGGCTGATTGTTTTGGCTACATTTCACACCCACAAACCCATGAGACGTGAAATACCATGACGCTATGAAAGCAAATGTTTATGCTGGCGACATGATTTTTTTTATCAAATTAACGAATGGCTTAAAGGCGGACAAATGTATTTTAAAATACCCATCGCTCTTAAATTGTAGTTTATATTGTGTAAATAAAGTTTTTTTTTATAATCCAAAAAGTAAGAAAAGGAAATGTGTGATGTGCAAATCCAGAGAGCCACGCGCCGCTTTATATGGAGGATTGAAAACCACAGTGAATGCCACCTTATTGTACACTCCTTTCTCTCGTTAGCCTCTGTTGTTATGAATTGTCTCTTAAGCCAGAAGTGAGTTTTTCATTGCAGGAATATTTACGTCCAGGATGTATGCTGTGCTTATACATGACCTTGTAGCGCCATCTAGCGAGACAATTAAGAATAGCCGGCGTTCCTACTTCACATACGCAACTGCAATACATTCGTGTACTATATACAGATACATAATAATTTTTTGATGTATTTCCTTCACCTATGGAGTTGGAAAAGTGGTTCCACCCGCAATTCAGTCGAAATGTTTATATTTTTTTCAACAGCAACACCAAGTCCGTTTTTAATGCCACTAGAATTTGGTCAGTGGGTTCAAAATAGCCCAGAAAATAACAGATCTTATTCCCACCGTGGTTCGAACCATCTCAAAAAGCATGAGTTGAAACAATGTCAAACTATTCTATACGCTAAAATTAGTTTTAACTGCTTTTATACTCAGATAAGGATACCATAGCCCATTTAGGCCTTGCTTATTCCAGCGGCAAGTATTGAGGCAAGCGGATGTAGCATTTAAACTGTATTACAATACAAACAACTGTAATACAACAAGTCATCAAACATTGAACAATATCGTCCTGGAAACCGGTATTATATCCTTCATATTTACGATGTGGAGTTCTATTCAACAGGTGGCTCCGTGGCGCAATGGATAGCGCATTGGACTTCTAGATGGCAATGTAGCAATTCAAAGGTTGTGGGTTCGAGTCCCACCGGAGTCGCATTTTTGCAAGTAACATGAATTTGTTCGAGGATGACCATACAATTTAGCTGATGTGCTAAACACACTATTCTCACATTCTGAAGATGCATAGATGGAAAAACGCTGTAAAAACGTTCGACAAAATCTATCTTAGTTCAGGTTTGCTGTCGCCAATAACACAGTTCACTGAAAAGCATAACTGCTAACTGAAATGGGAGCGTGATTATCATTTTATATGGATTCAGTTCAATCTCAGGGACAATAATCGTTTTCAAGATACATGACTTTATCTCGACTAAAGTCGTAGAGACAAAGGACTACCAAAGAATAAGAGGAAATAAAGTTGGGCATGAAATGTAATTAAATCACATTTAATCACAACAATCAAAGTTGTTATAAATGGAAACCTCTTCGTGCATACTCGGTGGGGGAATATGTAGTGTCCATGCATTTAATGTTCTTTGTATCATGTAACGCTCATTGTGTCTACTCTGAAATTATTCTTAAACAAAACGGCATATTAATCTTATAACGATACGTACAAATAACACACACGGAGACATAATTCATTGTAACAAGAAAGAAGATTCTGATTGCTTAATTGACCATGGCGTATATTTTTAGGTAGATTTTCAGACTTGTAAAAAAAAATACTCAGAGCAATTTTGCACTGATTGGGAGAAAATGTCGTTACATTTATTATGACTTATGTTCAAGCGACATTCTTGGAGCCAGTGGGGAACCTACGAACTTTCTGTCAGTTTCTACGCGAGAGGAAATAGTGTTGCACCGGGTGTAACCCGTCAGCTATCCTTAGGCTAGTTAGATGTAGCTACTAGCTTAGCTTTAGATTTTTATCGTGATACGCAGCTGTAGAATGTGTAGGAAACGCACAATTACCGAGGAAGCGAATCAAACACGTGGTTGTTATTGTCATTAACGGGTACACGACTGTCGTGTTCGCCGTCTTTGGTTTTGTTTTTTCAGCATTAGCTGAGCCGTGGTGGTCAGCTAGCCAAACAGCCCCATAGCTAGCCACGGTAGCGTATGGGTGTCAGAGTTAGCCGTGACTTCACCGGGTGTCTGCTTTCCTCATCTCACATTACGGACACGTCAAGGTAAACACAGCAAATCGACGACTTTGAATGCTAGCTAGCATGCTAACGAGTGTTTATTGTCTGTCGCGTTTATTCCAGAAAAGTACACTTGCACGTGTAATGTGGTGAACTGAAATCGAATCCGCCAGTTAGCATTTGTTCGCTTAAACTTCCATTTAAGCGAAGGTCGTTGTCATTCCTGCTGTTGATAAGATTTTATCATCATGACATCCACCTAGCACACAGGGAGCTAACGTTGGCTAGTTGATAGTGTCAGACTTGTAAATTTCTCACGAGATCCTTCAACTTGTGTTTTCTTTGAAGTAATTGTTCGATAAATGGCACGTTCTCATAAAACGAACGAGTGTCCATGATACATCCGGTTTCTATGTTTTAAAAAAAATCAAATGAATCACCATCCATAAATCACACAATTGTTTCAAATCACAGTCAAGCAAATTACCCTTGTCCCATTTGGCTAGCTAACGACGGCATACTTATGATTTATTTTTTTAAATCTCGCTGTATCTGTGGTAATGATGTTTATAACTTGTACTGATACCCAAGCAACCTTTGACCATATTGAAAGACCAACCGCAGCTACTGCTTATTGATTAACGCTAATGTCTGAAAATGATTCCATTTGGAAGCATCAACTAAATCTTAAACTTCAAATTCACATTTTCTTAAAGGTTCCTGAAATCTGTCTTGATTTGGGGGCTGTGATGTCGGAGCCGAAGACCCCCACTCCAATCCCTGCTGGTGACACTTACAAAGGATGGGTGTTCAAGTGGACAAATTACATTAAGGGTTATCAGCGGAGGTGGTTTGTCCTGAGCAATGGGTTGTTGTCTTACTACAGGTATGCTGTCGTACAAAGCACTGATAAAATTGAAGAAAGGCTATGGCCTGGGTCAACAGAGAAACCCCCCATCCCTTATCTGCTGTAGCAAGCACCTTATTACAGCCTATATGCTCTATACTCTGTAACCATAAACTATTTAACTGTGCCATTCTAACAGTGTTAGTTTTTCTCTGCAAGGTTGTAAAATTCATACTTATGCAGCTCAGCATACATATATTTTTTGTGTTTAGCAGCCATTTGTTCATTGTCTAATTAAATTGCTTATGATTGTTAGGACCCAGGCAGAGATGGGTCACACATGCAGAGGCACAATCAACTTGGCCACAGCAACTATCACTGTGGATGATGCATGCAACTTTGTCATCTCCAATGGTGGGGCACAAACGTATCACCTGAAAGCCAGTTGTGAGGTGGAACGTCAGCGGTGGATTACTGCCCTGGAACTGGCCAAAGCAAAGGCAGCCCGCATGCAGGCTGAGTCAGGTAAACAGTGGAAAGAAAACAGTCTATAAAGAGCAGCCAGAAAGGATGACGCATATTTAATATTCACATTCTATAAGATTGTCCCTGTAAATATTCAGAGCTCTCATGAGAGCGATAGATGTGCTTTTCTGAAACCTTCGCCCTGTTCCACCATTTTTATTTCTTAACAGATGACTCTGGGGATGACTTCTCTCCATCTTCTCCGTCGGTGCCACGTGGTCAGGGTGGTGGGACACAGAATTCAGAAGTACAGTCGGCACTTAGAACACTGGGCAGCAAGGTGGACGATCTCAGTACATGCAACGATCTCATCTCAAAGCATGGCTCTGCCCTCCAGAGGTCAGTGTTTAACTTTCTGTTTTCCTCTTTTTGGCCTTACTCTCCAGTTTTAAGGCAAACATATCTGTTCTTTTTTGTCACAACACATTTTGTCAAAACACATTCTCCTGAAATATACATATAAAATCACATAAACATAAGGACCGTAACTAAGGACTATTTTGATAGTCGACTATCAGGTACTACCAAAAGGATTAGTTGACTAATTGGAGAAGGCATGTCTCCTCAAAATGTCACGTTTATTTAGTCTACTTACCTACATTTTGCTATTCTTTCTTGTACACTTTGTAAACCAGCTTATAGTGTTTGGTCAACGCGGATTTGTTTACCAGAAAATCTTGTTTTTTTTAGAAGTCGCCTTGGAACAGACACACGTTATGAATCGTTCCACTCCCACTGCCCATTTCACAGCACATTATTGGGCCATAGATCACTGACCACGCGCCTAAATTTCTGTAGTTGATTATTTGTTTTGGTTGTATAAGTTCAATTCAAAATGTGTCCAGGGTGAATATATGAGCTAAATCATCTGATCTATGAAGTGAGCAGCATATAATCACAGTGACAAACTTGTTTGCACGCTTTTGATCATGAGTCTACATGCAAGACCGCCACCAATAATTCTTTCTTCATTCTTCAAAGCATTGTACCTTAACTTCTTAGTTAACCATGTTAAGTGTTTCAATAATTTAATGTAAAATCAAAGACATTTACTACACTGAGTCGTTAATAATAATCCTAAGGATTTAAGCAAGCAGTGTTTTTCTAAAGCAGGTTACTTTAATGCTTTTAATATGTATTGTGCTATGATTCGTGTCTCATAGACACACACACAAATGTACATATATGGTTTTATAATTTGTTTAATGATATGCAGCACCATAGTTAAACTTGTATTTATATGTGTGTGTGTGTTTTATATATAATTTTATATAAAATATATAAAATATGTTACA